>JAUZNJ010108279.1:14720-33124 GCA_034780135.1 Jordanella pulchra | reverse complement strand
AGCATATGTTTTTATTTAAAGTAGTGTAGAAACTGCTGACATTTCTGTCCATGTTGGTTAAAATATAAATATCAAATTTTTTAACAGCTGGTTGGCATGTAGAAAAGAAAACTGATTGGTTATGAACTGAAAGATCTTAGCAGATTAAATCAATTTCGCATGGTATCATTTACATTTTTGTAAGTGCTTGAGTTACATTTAGTTTAGATTGTTGGATGTAAAATAATCCAACAGAGATGGAAAAAAAAAAACATCTATTGACATGTAAGTCTGTTTTTGTACTTATTATTACTTTTTTGTAAAATGCACTTTAAGACCAAACTTGCTTGTAGACCTGCTTCAAAAACGCAAAGGTAATCAAACAGTAGAAGCTTGGTGAATTCAATAATATAAAAAAAAAAAAGTGGGGAGGTGCTTATGTAAAGTTATTCATGTTCTTTTACCTCAGCTGATTTCCCCCATCCCCGGTTTGCTGCGTTTAAGCCAATGAGGTGCGATCCTTCTGTGAAAAGGCCTGCACAGTATGCAGCTTCATTGATTTATTGTCCTCACTAGACGAGGAGGCAGCTAGACTGCAGCAGCAGCACACACAAACGCGTACAAGGCTGCTCATTGACCTTTAGAGAACTAATTGACTCACACTATTGCACGCCTTTTGAGCATTTAGAATTATAAGACTGGACATATTTTGGTTGTTAGTAGCGTAGGAAGAGCTGGAGAGATTCGAAGATAGAAAGAAGAGGCCTCCTTTTTTGGGGGTATTTTTAAAGCATGAAGATCAAACAGAAGGCAAACACTATAATAACTGTAATTCTGCTAAATCAAGCAACAAATGATTTTTACCAGGCTCCTTGGTTTATAGCATTTTCTGTCTCACTCCTTTTTTGTGCAAGTTCCCTTCTTCTGACTATGAATGTCTCCTTTCTACACTTGAAAAATCTTTTCAGTGTACTGGTCAGAAAAAGAGGACTTAATGAGGTATTCTCGGGATGTAGCACAGACTGTTGGTGCTTCTGCAGAATGTGTTGGGATTAAATGAGTTTATAGCCTCAGGGCCTGAGTTGCAGGGGTTATTGTTATGGTAGTTATTGTTGTATAAGTGGGGCTGCGTGTGATGCTGCTTGTTTACCTTAACCTGACTGATTGCCTTCACCTTAACCTAATTCCAGATGGAAAAGTGCAGTCTGCTGGTCCAAGGCTAACGTAGAGATTCTGTAGCCCCCCTCACCCCACACACACACACACACACACACACACCAAGTCATATCTCGCTTCAGCTCAAATGGCTTTTTTCCCTTAGAAGCAGCAGATGCTGCATAAACTGACCAGAGGCCGTTAGCTTTCAGTGGGTTCTTACAAACCTGCAAGCCTGCAGGCTGTTCCTGACAGACAAGGCACGAGGGTAATGAGGTCACTCCGTTTCCCCTTTCGGTCTTCCTGTTCTCTCCTCCTGTTTGGGTGTGGGGGAGGCTTCAGCTTTGTGGCTTTATGCACGTGGTAGCATAGTGTCTTACGTATGTGTATGTGCTTTAAAAAGAAATGTCATGTGGGAAGTAATTTGTTAAGATAATCATTTTGAGCTACTGGTTTATGCAAGTATAAGTCTTGAAGAGGAATACTTTTTATTTACCCAGAAAGTAGAAATTCTGGATGTCTTTGATGTAATAATAGAAAACAGAAAATCTTTTTAAACAATGTTTTTTTTTTTTTTTTTTTTTTTTTTTTTTTTTTAATTGCTCATTTAATCCGGATTTAGCATAACAGTCCAGTCATTGTCTGGGTTTTTCTTTTTCTGCCAATCACCTGTAATGTAGCAGTAGCTGTTTTGCTGGGTGTACTTGTTATTTCAAATTTTGTATCACAGAACACTCCCTTCATCATTTTTATATGACACTTTTATTAAGTGCTTTTTGTCTTTTTTTGTACTGAAGTCACAAATAAATGTCCTGTGACAGACATTTATGAAAGCATGAGATGCAGATGCCTAATAATCAGAAATCATGCAGAAAATTATCCCATTTTATAAATACTACCCTCCTTTTTTATTTCTATGCAAGCAAACCATTCTTGTGTGGAGATAGGACGTAGTTTTAGTAAGTCGGGTAAGCAGCATCTTTCAAGAACTCAAATGCAGGAGTGGAGTGGGGGGGGTATAAAGACCATGTCGGGCTCCATCGTCAATCACATTTTGCATTTCATGCCATCATAGCTATGAAAAAGAAAATCTATTGACGTAGATGGACGCAGCCACAGAGTGAAACATCTGCTGTGACATGCAGCCAATGCAAAAATGATCTTGTGACTGAGTTGGAGGGATAAGTGTGTTCAACAAGGCAGTTTATTATTGAAAGGGGCCCATTTGTTATGCAACCTGTCTGCACAGAGAGGGGCTGCTTTATAGCATATTTTAGCACGCGGCTCCACCATGAGGCGTGTATTTCAGCCCACTGTAAGACCAGACGCGGCTCAACTCCCTGAACCTGCCAAATGCGACTTCGCAGTGTGAGGGATTTTTCTCAGCTGAGCCCTAAAAACCATGGCAACAAGACTCTAAAATCGAGACCCACCGCCACAAAACTGAAGCCGTACTATTGCTGTAATGTTCCGCTTTATGAGGAGCACTTAAAATTCCCGCAGCAACAATTCTGTGAAGCTATCCTTGGCTGCGTGGCACTGAATAAACAGGAAACTGCTGCTTTGAGGCCTCAGTTTTGTGATAGGGTGCTTTTGGTGATGTGTGCCAGGCAATAAGACGTATTAGCCTGTAAACACTGCCTGTGCTCCATTCTGTATGATAATGTAATTAACTGTACAATATGTATGGGTGTGGAATATTAGCTCTTTAGCAAGTATATACATTTATTTTATAAAGATTATTATAGCAACACACAGAAAGGCAGCTTTGTTCTCTGATTTGAATCCAATAATACAGATTTTTAGTTCTCAGAATAAATCTGATGACTAAGTTTTGATTTACTGTTTTGTTTGTGTGTGAGAATGAGCATAACGCTCAGAATAAGGGTAAGAGGCCTGCTCAGTTTGGTTGTATATTTCTGCCAACTGTCACATGTGCTACATATATTGTTCTGACTAAATATTTCATTTGTAAAGTGTTGTGTTAGAGCTGCACCAGACAGAGTTTTGTGGCAGGTGTCCCATCAGTTTTTTTTGTTTCTTTTTTTTAATCCAATTTCAACTTTTAAGTACTAAAAGACAATAAGAGTGTGTTTTTTTTTTTTTTTTTTTTTTCCTCGCAGTGTCCTGTCTGGCGATGTGGCAATAAGAATAATTATCTTGGTGCCAAATAGAGCCCAACAGATTTTGCTTTCACAAGTGGAGCAGTAGGGCTATTGCCATAGTGTTCCGCTTGTTTTATGCATATATACGAGTGTTTTCAACCTTTCTGCACTGAATATTTGTTCTCAGTCCTATAGAACAGCAAATATCTAAAAAAAAAAAAAAAAAAAAAACTTCACTTTTTATGTGTCTTTAACATCTAATATTAGAAATTGGTACTAGTATTATTAGCATCAATATTTGTACGTAGAATAAAGACCTTTTTCTGTACTAATATCTTTATAACATTAATGTAAACCAGTTTGTTCTGTAACAGAAAATCAGAAGATGAAAGCAATAGGAAAAGATAAAATGGAGCAGCTTTGCTGCACAACCTTAAGCCTTACTGGAATTTGCTATAATCGGCTAATGATCAGTTTGTTCCCTCATCAATTCTATGAAATATCACCATCAGAGTTTAGATTAACATCTTCTGGCCTTAGAAAAAAAGATCTCCTTTTGGTTTGAGTTCCTCTATTTCGTCTGTGGTGTAGAAGGCCTGCAGAAGTGAGCCAAGATCAAAGCCTGTCAGTAGTGTTAATGGCCTCTTCAGTAAAAGTGCCGTAGCTATAAAGTTAACATTTTTTTTTCCTTCTAGTCACAAAGGATGTTTTTTAGATTCCCAGTACTTTGATCTCTGCTAGTTTTACAGGCGGTGCTGTGTATCCTGCTCCGTCAGACTGAAAGCCAGTGTGACGCACCTCCGTATGGTCAGATAGCAGAAACGTTTGGCTGGGTGGCATATTGTCTGCATAACATCTAGTTGCTTTGTGTATGTTGTGATGCATGCTTTCAGGACACACTATCGTTTTGCAGCTAAATATATGATTGCATTTCTATGTGTAAAAAGCTGTGGTTTGACTTTGTTTAATCCATTGCAGCAGAGGACCCCCCAAGTCTGTAAAGCTTTATCCTCCTTGTGTCTGCTGCTCATGGAAAAAGCTCTGCAACTGTCTGGGCACTTCAAGCACAAGTAGTGTAAATAAAAAGGCCCCGTAGCTGCTCACATTCCAATGCAGTGAGCTTTTTAGATGCAGTGAGATTCTATAGGGCCTCTTGTCCACTGTAACCCTAAAAAACCTTGTTCCATCTGCATATTCCCTGAGTGCTGAGCTGAGCTAGGCATCCGGTCCACTTGATGTTGTTAGAGCTTTTGGGGGGGGGGAGGACCAGGATGTAGTTAGGATTGGAATGTAAATTTCAAGGGTAAACGAGTGCAATGTTGGAGGACTCTGACCTGGCTTTAGCAACTACCTCAGATTATCTACACTATTCTGGATTTCACTTTACCAAATGAATTAGTTCGTCTTCACAATGGCAGAGCGGTGATTTGAGAGGATCCAATTTGCTTGACGCTGAAAAAAAAAGGCCATTAATATTGAGGCAAGCATAGATAATAACTTTGCACATGTTTTTGTTTTTCCGCTGAGCCATAATCAAGATGCAACAAATGTTTCTAATCTCCAAACGTTTGGTCACGACCTTTACGGCGTTCTGCTTGGGAATTAAGTAATTAACATTTTGCTATCATCTCTCTCGCGTATTAACCGTGCAGTTGTGTCCTCACAGCCGCTCATATGGGGCACATGTGTTGTTTAAAAAGCGTGTGTACAACAGAGATCAAGTAAAGAAAGACGTGTAGGAGATGTGACCGTCATGACTACTGGATACTATAGCAGCTTGGTTAGAATAACATTTCTGCTCCACCCATCCATTCCTTCACCTAAGTCTCTGTTCTCTCTCCAAGAGGAAATGTGTCTTAGACTAACAGATTTTGCTGCAGTTTTTGTAGAGCAGATCACAGCTGGCTCTCGGCCCACATTCCTTTGGTGACGTCCATGCAGTAGCGCTATTTTTAGCCCATGCAGTGTGTGTGCGTGTAACTACACACCTTTTGGAGACATGGAAAAAAAATCTACAAAAAAACACTATGCCTCATACAAACGTTACTGAAACGCAAATATGTAAACCTCAACAGTCTTGGCCAAATATGGAGATATCATTTTTCAGTGATTGCCACTTATTTTGTATGTATAAACGATGAAAAATGACAAAACATGTCTGGAGGAAAAGCTGCTGTGAGATCATAGGGTTTATATTTGCGGTACCATATGGTGCTGTTGTTGGGTGTTTCTTCAGCACGCAGGTTTGGAACACAACCTAAGCTATGGGATCCCTTAAAGGCACGGTACGCTTTTATTGTAGAGACATTTGATATTTAATTTAGAAAATGTTGGCAAAAAAATGCTTAATTTTTCTTTTTTGTGGTCACCGGTATTGTCATCCAGCTTGTCTGTCTAAAAGGGTTTGATATATGAAATAAGAGTCTTCATAAGGTATAAACTTACCAAGCAGTGTTAGAGCTTTGTCACACAGCTCTGGTTAAAAAGTGAAGTTTTAGCTTTTCAGGACATCATAATTAGCTTTTTAGTTGTTTCAATTATCTTTTTTCTTATAACGAATAACATCAGATGTTTAATTCATGTGTAATGGGATTTTCAGCTACAGCATTTACCATAAAAAGTCATTTTAGGATTTTATTCCCTCTTGAGGTAAAATCTCTTATTTCAGATATCCAGTGAAAATGGAAGTTGAAAATTCTTTTTTTGTTATTAAATGTAAAAATGCTTTGCCGTACTTGGTTTTTTTGTTTGTTTGTTTTTGTTTTTGTCATGACACCCCAAAAGAGCAGCTATTATGACTGCATGCTCTTGACTCGGCCACTTCCAGTCAAACAGAAGGATCTGGATCATCCTAGTGTGAAAAGAATCATTCTGCTTACAGTAAAGCTGTTTGCAAGCAGCCGGGTATCCATACAAAGATCCAGATTTTGTCTGAAATGTTGGCTAAATATTCAAGATTTTATGTTGCAAAATTCTGAATATGTCTGTATATTCCTAAAAGCTGTTTTTACAGCTTCTCTGCTTGTTTCAAAGAATTTTGGTTACGAGGTTGCAGAGTGACTGTTAAGTGCACAGAGTTCTCGAGGCACCTCCCGGGTGCGAGCTGGCGAGCCACAAAGATCCCGGCGCTCATTAGTTGAAATCTCCTCACCTTGTGGGAGCTGGCTCAGGGTGTAAATGCGTGACACTGCTAGGCGGCATTCACTGTAAAAGCTCTTTGTGTGAGAAGAAATCTGGCAAACTTTGACTGGGAAAGTGAGGTGCCTAAGTGAGGTTTTTATGCCATTGTTCATTCACCTAACTGCTTGCCTTCTTCAGTCCTTCCTACTATCTTCATGAAGGGGGATTTTCTCTTTAATCATTGCCATAAACACAATGTCATGGTTTAAACTAAAGAATTAAAGGAATTTCTTGAGAAAACAACACTTGCACATCACAAGTTGGACAACTTTGAACAGGCTTTTGTTGGCTTTTAAAGAAGAGTATGGAAGTACAGCAGCTGCTACTTTTTTTCCTTATATTTTTCCCTTTAGTTTTTATCCATCACTCGTTACCGTGTGTTACAGTGCAGAAATATCTGTGGCCGTCTGCCAACAGCTGTGAGGAAACCGCAGTTTGTGAGAGGGAAAAAAAAAAGAGACCTAGAAAAACTTCGAGGTCAGTCTATCTACCTTCTTTCTTCTTTTATATTCAGCTGTATGCTGCTGTTAGAGATTTACTGTCGATCCAGTTTGTGTCTGTATACATTTGGCCTTATGCCACAGCAAGAGGGAAGAAGTGCTAGTGAGCTGTCTGGGTAATTGGTGCCTACCTGGCAGGCTTTTGCACACACAAAGAATGGATTAGATGACATTAACTACAGGGGGAAATGGCATAATTGAAGTCTTGCTCTGCCTCTTTCACTAGTGAGTATGTGTGCACACACTCACCAACAGCTGCATTTTAAGAGGCTGCGTATTAGGCACAAAACGCACCCCTTTTTTGTCTTTGTTGGAGACTAAGAAGCATCAGTGTGGTCAGTGCTAACTGCTTTCCTCAATATCAAGTCATAAGACTTGATATTGAGGAAATAATGCAATAATGTGGTGATATAGATTCTTGTTGTATTGAAAATATTAGAACATTGTTGAAGTTTGTTTGGCTTGAGTTCATTTCAAACATCGAACCTAGATCAAGGGTTTTATCAAAAAACTTCTTTCAGACATCTGAAACATCAGCCGTTTCCTGACTTGAGGCTTTAGTGCTCTTAAACAAATATGATTAGATTTATTTCAGAGAACAGAGAGCCAGACTACATGGTACTTAAAAAAAAAAAAAAAAAAAAAAAAATTTGCCACGATTTATTGGAGTTCAGGAAGTTATTTTGTGATCAGTCATATTGTAATAATGATAAATTGGTGATTATATTATGAAACCCTACTATCATTACCCATTATCTACCCTGGAGCTAATGTAGATCTTGGCGACAAGGATCAGTGAGGGGGCAGGGATGGGGACACTGTAAGGATGAAAACCATGAGGAAGATTTGCTTTTAATTATAATCAATACGCTTTGTTTTTCCTGTTGTAGCGCAGCTTTACACTACATAAAACAATTGACTCTGGAAATAAACCCACTCAATTTATTGACATAAACCCTTATTAACTGACGTTCCATCATATTTGTCATCCATCTGTATTCTGACACAACAACCCCCTCAGACATCATTGATGTGTCAAAGCCGCTGACACGTTTGTACACACCCTGTGGCGAAGCTGCTATAATTAGCAGGGGCTTGTCTGCGTTGATCAGGTTTTTGAGGCTGAATAGACTATCAGCAACACTACCAGAAAGGTGCTTCGGTGACGGCCATATTGGTGTAGCTGTTGGAGACAACATAACATCATAAGACTGTTATTTTTTTTTTCTGTCTCTGTCATTTTGTCATTCTGTAGTCTTCTATGTATTTCATCTGGACTTTTATTTTGTCATTTCCGTATCCTAAAAAATTGGTGTGCTTTTTCATTCCGCTTTCTTGCCTGTCGTCAAATTCATACTGAAACAGTGTTAGCTTTATTATGTATGGGAATGCTTTTCTCTAGTGGGTAAAAAAGGAGATTGGTCAGAGGAGCTAGGTACAGGACGATCCAAGTAGAATAGAAAACATAATCAAGTTGGTGGCTTTGGTGAGACTAAACAATTTTGTTTTCTGTTCCCGTGATCGCTCATGTTTTAGCAGCAGGTTTTCATTTGAATGCATGCAGTCGGTGCTGGTATCTGAGAGTGTTTTTGCTGAACCAACGCCAGAGATTTGAGTCAGCTGTGCAGCCAGAGTGCTGGCGTCTTCAGATCTGCCTCTTGCATTATTTGGCTCCTACTGAAAACTATTAGTTTGCAGAGATAAGTGGACATGATCAGAAAAATGCAAGGATTTTCAAGTAAACTGCAATTGCCTTCTCTTCCCAGTCTCACCTAAAAAAATCCGCTTACTCTACTTCATCTTAGAGAAATCTGCTTCCAGTCTCAATTACCCACTAATAACTTTCTGATGCTTGGGCCCGAGTCTAATTTTCTTACTATTCATTAGTGATGTTAAACATCAAACAGAGCAGAGTCATTGAAATGAGAGTAAACTGTAAAGGGGGGTTAAAATACTGTCATTGCTGTTTGATGCGTTCTGGAGACCCTTTTGCAGCTGAGCGGATTTTAAATGAGCTGTTTTTTGTTTTTAAATAATTTGTAGCATTTTATATATTTATGAACCGAGTTATAAAGAAATCTGATGCCTTCAGAGTTTTTTTTACAAATCTTATTTGGTTCTGAACATTTTTCTTTTTGCGCACAGCCATCATTACATTAGGACATGGGGTAATTCTTTAATCTTTATTGTAATGCATTGCTGTGTCATGATATGCTTATGAACCCACATGTGTCAGAGATGAGGAACAATATTTAAAGGCATTTTTCTTTATACTCAAACTTTGTATTTTAATCTTGTCTAAATCTTTTATAATAGCTTCTATATGACAGTGTTATGCATCCCACATTTTATTCCTTTCTTGGCAGCCTGAAGCATAATGTAATTTCCTCACTGCTGCTAACTGGCTGCAGTCCCTGTAAGCAAATATTTTTCCCTGTCTCATTATATTGTTTACAGGGTGTATAGGAGCTACATTTCAGTGTGCATGTCTTGGTGTGGAGCTGAATCAATGCAGTCAGGGTTATTCCGTTCAAATCTCACTTGGCCTGCAAGCATTTCCTGACTTTCACCTCACATCGGTTTTTACCTGCAGGGCAGCAACAAAACAATAGAAAGCATGAAGCAGAAATTGTGGAATTTGAACAGAATGATTCAAAATGTTCTCGTGTGCAGAAGTTTTGGTAATTATTTTAAGACTGAGAAGGAAAATAAAAGCGGGATTTTGTTTTAATAATTCATACTGACCCTCTTTTTCTTTTTTTTTTTCTTCCCCTGCATACATTCACAGGATGACAGTGATGGCATCCCGTGGTCGGAGGAACGGGTGATGCGAAAGGTGCTTTACCTCTCCCTGAAGGAATTTAGGACTGCACAGAAACGGCAGCTGGATGGTGACGGAACCACAAACTCCAATGGTGAGTACAGAGCCGTTAATGGAAGGATTTCTTGGGGGATATTTTATTTAGATGGATGCAGACAAAGAGTCTGTGACGTTTCAGATCATGATGGGTACAAACAGTCCCTAGGACAAATCATGCCTCTTATGTGGTTTCCAGTTCATCTCCTTTTTCCTCCATTTTGTAGCTGTAAACAAACCACTTTGTAGAAATGTTTAGTTGTGTGTTAGATTATTTCTGTTACAAATCAGTTTTGATGAATTAATTTAAAATATATAATTTATATAGTTTTAAAAGCCAATATTTTAAAAATGTATATATTTTGAATCCTATTCTGGCAATTTGATCGACCTTTGAACTTCTTTTTAATACACTGAGATCAAATAAATTGAGATTAACGTTTCCCTTTTATGCCAGTTAATAAATATGTGAAGCTGTAGCTCCTAAACAAAGTAAGATACCAATTTAACCAAATAATTAAATGTTTCCTTATTGTCCTCCTATAGTTTATTACAAGGAAAATGGCTTCCAATCATCATTCTTCCAAACGGAAATAAAATCTTGTCAAAGTGGATTGTTTTATAGAGAAGTTTAGAGTTGTTTGTTTTAAAGCATTTCTTTCTTAAAGTCTTAAAATGCTACTTTTTCTAGTTTCCTTTAGCAGCTGGCTGTGCTCCTGAACTTGGTCAGCTTGTTTGCAATTCAGAAGAAATTAGAAGTCAGCTCTAGCTGTTTGATTTTTCACATTAACCAACATTTCTCTGCTCTTAACTGTTGACAAGCTACAGCGAGTTACTTAAAAATACCAGTTTATAAAGTGAAATGGATTGGCACATGATCAAAGCTACAGCAGTGTGAAATGACAGTTGAAGAAAAAAAATGCGCACACTGGCAGAACAAGAACAAGAAGCTTCTTGCAGTTAGCTGGCACTCTAATCTAAGAATCTTGCTGCACAGAGACCAAAAATGAGCCTTGGTGACCTTATTTATAGCCAGGAGCTGCCATTGGCCAGCCTGCATCAGGCTCGAGGCAGTCATGATCTACTCTTTACTCGGAAGTGATTAGATCTGTGAGCAGCAATTACACTCTTGCTGATGTTTAAAATCCTCTAACATATTACAGAATAGTCGAAAACCATCCCTCTGTGGTAGGTTTGCAACAAGCGTGAAAACCTCCCCTCTGTTTGTGGAGAGCAGGGAGTAATCTATATACAAAGATCTAAGCCAACATGCTAACATAAATGTCCTAAATCAAAAGTGAAGCTGGAGGTTTTAGTCTGTTTCTTCTTATTTAGTCCAGATCTTTTTAGATATACAGTTTTCCCTTCCTTTGGAGTCGTATGAGGGCTTGTTACAATAAAATTCAATTATGAAATGTAATCAAACCAAAGCTGGAAACTTTCTTATTATTCTGACAAAAATCAAAGACTCTACAGAAGGATTTTGGTGAAGAAACGTTAGGTTTTTGTCGTAAGTTTTCTCAGTCTTTTTTGTGGGAGATTGGGTAGGAAACTTAGTCTCTGCTGGTAAAAAATTTAGTCTCTGCTGGTAAAATGTTTTATTATCAATGGAGGTCACTGAGCATAAAGTGTTTCAAGTATTTATTCTTTTTTTTTTTTTAAGTTTTTTTCATCAAGTAGCAGATCTGTTTTGTTCAGTGGACAGGAAAACATGTGTCTAGGTGGTGTTAATTCTTTCCAGCTTGGAAACCTATCCAGGGACAAGACTTAAACATCTGCTTATAGGAACTTAAACAAGAGTTTAATATTTAAAATTGCTTACGTGATCAGGAGTATCTCTCCAGGTGGGAGCCTGCTGTTGAAGGGGAGAAGTTTTAGTGTATTTTGGTGTGCACACCTGAAAGGGTACGGAACAACAGACTGCACTGGTGGATAAAAAGCTTTCATAGAAAAGAAGCCATGACGTTCTTCTTTTTTCTTTTCATTCATTTATCTTTTTTGCTCTTTGTTGACCCCAACTTTTGTGCACCAAACCCCCCCCATCAATCAGCAGCAGAGATTTGAGTTTGTCTCTTAGTTATTCTCCCCAAGTTGGATGCAGAAAGAAACAAACGGCAAGGAAGGAAAGGAAGCGCTGACAGATGGCACCCTGTTTTGGAGCTTTTCCATACAGCAGACATGGAGACAGACAGATAAGAGGCGACTTTGAAATATGTCAGTCTCTTTATTTTTGTTCTTTATAGCCCAGAATTCTTTTTCTCTCCTTATTTTATCTTACACAGCTCGATTTATTCACCATTCCCCCCCCCAACGTACCACCTGCCTCCCCCCTTTCCTTGCGACTGCTTATATTTGGCACACGGGGTCTTTTAAGCCTCTGCGGGTGTCTGACCTTATCGCCTGAATAAAAATGAGTCATTAAAGACGTTAGCGGCCCGTCACATTGGAGGTAACGGCAGTTGCACTGCGCCGGCACAAAAGAGGGAGCTGGTGCTGAATAGACAGGGGGCCCCTGCTGCTTTAGAGCACCCTGGGTTAGCGTGGCTTCACCAGGCAGCATGAGCGTCACCGTTTCCACGTCTCTCATGCATATTGTGGTGAAACCGTCGGCCATTTTGAAGGATCATGCTCAGCATGCTTTACATCCTGAATGGGCAGCTCCCGCTGTTTTAGAGGACTGCAGGTTGGAGTGCCTGGACTCATGTCGAGGCCACATGTGTTGCAGGTTGTTAGTTTTTCACAGGTCTGCTGCAAAACTACCAGGCATTCTGGAGGACAGGATGTGCTTTGATTGTGCATATTACAAATGATTTTGATCTTGTCTTATACAGCAGGATTAGATTATGTCATTATATAATAATCATTAACATGTAGCTGCAATAATAAATCGGATTATGGCCAGTTTGCATCTTTAGTCTTTTTATTGACACATACCAGTCGCATCAATGTTGAAGTACTTTGAGATCTTGCATTCTTTGCATTACAGGTATGTTTGTTACATACCAAGAGCAGTATGGCTTTTTGCCCAGAGTGGCATGTTGTTGTGGCGAGCCACAGTGCAAAGACGAGCAGATTTTCTTTGCTTATCTTTGTGCTAAGTTGGTGGGAATGAGGCCTCTTCCTACATACACGGAAAGCAGTTAAACCTTTTTTTTCTTTTGTTTTGGTCCTTTTAAGTTTGTGTAATGTTTGACCATCTCAAGCTTGGATAAGAGTCTCCTCTCTTTAAGATGTTTCTGTCAAACAATCCATGTTTTATCTCTCATGCCTGGTAACCATCATTTAATAGTATTGGAATTTTAGAACTATTAAAATGACTCCAGTAAACTGCTCTACATTTTTTCTTTAGGAATCCTTGTCCTTGGTGAATACTTTAAATTTCCATTATTGGTTCAATGATGTTTCTGCTGTATTTTAAATCATGTTCTTTTTTATTGTATTCCATTACATTTTTTTTTCTCACAAAGACAATTCATCTTTTATGCTTTATTCTAAAAAGTGGGGAAACTGTAATTGTTAAAGAAAAGAGTGAAATCTGAGTTCCTTTTCATTTGCTCATAGTTATAGTTATTTTGATTAGTTTTACCTTTAAAATGTGTCAGTTTTATGCATCTTTCTTCTCACCCACTCATCACTCTTTGTCCACAGCCATTAATCACACCATCTTCCCAGCCTCCTCACCTTTCTTTTGGCGGTATCTGTCTCCATCACACTTCCTGCCACTCGTGCTCGTTCCTTGCATTATTTAACAAATGACATTATGCCCTTTTTACATCCCATCCTCCATTAATTCACCCTAGCATCCTCTCCTCCAACCACACGGCTCCTCTCTTTTTCTCCTCCCCTATTTTCCTCCCTTCGCTTGTCCTTCCGGTTTGCTCTCCTCTGACACAGGGTTTCATTTCACATCAATAGGACTCCAGTTACTGCTGTCTCCACCAGCTCCCGTCTTCTCACAGTCTCCTGGTTTATGAACATGCAGAACCTCATTCTCTTTTCTATAGCCTCTTCTACCTCCTGCCTCCTTCATCCGTCAGTGTCTGTGTTTTTTTTCCTGCCATCTCTTACCCATCTGTCTTAACTACCATTACTGTCACCCAAACCGTCCCTCCCTCTTTCTCCATTTGTCCCCAATCTTCACGTTTCTTTTCCTCCGTTACCTTTTTTAAAAGTCTTCCTCTTGTGCTCTCCAGACATCTGCATCTTTTTATATAGCTGCGCCCCATCTCACCGTATCTCTCTGCTGTATTCTTCCCTCTCAGATCCTTTCCTCCCTCTCCATTTTCCTAAGTGCTATTGATGGAGGAGCTGGCTGTTGGCCAAGCACAATGAGGTGCTGAGGAGAGGGCTCCCTGTTCACCCATTTCTTTGGCCTGTCTCCTTTCTTTCTTTTCCTGCTGGTCTGTTTGTCTCAGGTCTTGCTGTTCTGATCGTTTTTTTATTTTATGCACATTATTTCCCATTTCCTTCATCAGACCGTCTGCTGATGGTTTTCGTTTCCTTTTCACGTGCCGCCAGCTGTGGCAGCTAAAACTCTTAAGTTGAATGTTGGTTCCTCTCTCTGATGACTGCATCATATTATGGAAGAGGACAATTGAAAGTATGCTAGCTCAGAAAGGAGGTTGGGGGGAGGAGATAAACAAACTGAAACATAATACCTGAACGAGGGTGAGTTCATCTGTTCTATCTTGCAGGGGAAAGAGATTGCATCTATTTCATCCTGGCTTGTGCTCTCAATAAAAAAGGAACACATTTTTGCCTTTGATGCTGCAGATTTATCTGTAAACTGTCAAAAAAAAAACACCTAATGTTTGTCAATTACATTGTCTGGCTTGCAGTAAATCATCCTGTTACAAAAAAGCTATATATTTTTAAGCACTCATTTTACCAGACATTCAGTTATAGTTGATGCTTTTGCTTTGAAGAAAAATGTGTGGGAATGGATACAGTGGAAGATTTTCTCTTATAAAAGAAGACACGAGGAGAAGTGTTTTTGTATTTCTAAGATGATGCTGTTTAAAGCACATGATGGCTTGAAGAATCCCTAGAACAAAGAGCACTCCAGAGTTTTACATTCACTTGTTTGCTAAAGGGGTAAATGGGGATCAAAGGGATATTTCAATGCAAATTAAACCGAGCAAACATCAAAAGAGAATTAAAAAGGTCATAAATTAGATTAATGATTACATGTGTTTTCTGTTGTGTAGATCTGCTAACGAGTCTCATTCAATGAAGTTATAAATGTTTGAACCGTAACTCTGACGTTAAAATGCACAACTTTTTTTGTTGTTTTAATGTGCACCATGTCTTTTATGGGGAAACTGAAATAAGAGTATATTAATTAAATCAGAGCAAGGATCTTATTGTCAATGATAAATGCTAGACGACTTTCCTGTAAAGCTCTGCTCCGATTCTTAAATTCTTGTGAAGTTGTCACTTTTAGAACTTTTTTTCTGTGATTCCTGTTGTTCAAATTCTGCTTTAAGCTAACTTTACCTGCTTACGTTTGTGATTTTGTACTTTCAATTATATCTCGTGGCCATAGATGAAGGAGCAGCACCCACATCCCATTCAGAAACATACCAGTTAAAGTTTCCAAAGAAGTCTGCAGTTAGGACCTGTAGATTAGTACTTTACCGCAAAAGGTGACTTTGCTCTTATTTTCTCATGTTGAGAAATGCTATAAAGAACCGAAAAAGTCACATTCTGTCCCTAATTGATATCTATTCTGTTAACAATTCAGCTTTAGCTCTAGTTATTACTGTGGCTCCCATAATAGGCTTCTCTCAGCTCTGTGATGTGCCATGTTCTGCTACGTACCTCTGATTACTCCCTCTCTCGAGACTCGGAGGTGAACATAGCATAACGATGGGCTTAGTTAAGCTCTCCTAAATCTGATTACTTGCTGGCATCATATCTCTGCTCCAGGAAATGAAGGGTAGGAACCAGGCTCTCCCTGCACTCAACCATCCCCAGTCCTCTGCTCTCCCAAGATTCCCAGGTCTGCCTCTCAGATGGGCAGTCATGTGCAACCAGCATATGTCGAACAACTCTTTGGAGAATGGCAGGAAATGGATGGACGGATGTAGGGGGTGGAAATGAAGAGCGGGCTGTTGAAACGGGCCAATTTTTGTTTGCTTTTAGTTCTCTTGGGACGCCATGTGTCAGTCATTTTCTGAGCACAATTAAACTTAATGAGCTGTTTTGCTTTTTGCACTGATGTTCATCAGCAAAACCCTGTCTGAAGCAAAGAAGAGAATGTTTACACCACAACCAAACGTCTTTTAATGAGGAACCTCCAACGGTTTTAAACTTTCTTACCTATTAAGCAGATATTTGGGGGTTTCTTCGAGTTGTTTTAGACTTTAGATTGCCATAGATGCAAACTAAAGAGAGATTTGTTTCTCCACTGGAAACATTTTTTTATTGTTTGGCACTCCGTAGTGCCGTTTTTTTATTTTTTTTTTTTTATTTATAGAAATCACCAAAAATAAGATCTGTTTAGGGGTTTGATCCAACTTGGCCTTGGCCTAAGATTTCATGCTTTATCTGTCTTTTACCTTCCTCTCATGTAAGCAAAATGAGAAAATATCAGACACTATTTGAGCCCTAAAATTACCGCGGTTTAAAAAAAGTTAAAGTATTATAGGTGTGGATAAATTTAGAATTTTTTTTTCAAATCTATTATAAAGTAATTTTTCAGATCTTAAAAGTGATGTATTAGTAATGTCAGAAGATTACTAAGACGATTTATTGTAATTGAAACTATACAAATTTAGGATGTTGACTTGGCAGCATATCGTTTAGCAACATCTATGGCATTATCATATTGATTTTATTTATTTATTTATTTTTATTGTCCAAGGGATGATGAAACATTGTTTTGAGTCAAGCTACAAATCTGCTAAGTATGACTTGTTGATCAATACTGTGAATCAGCCAGTTAGAGATGGCTTACTTTTTGTTACTGTTAACCCTTATATTTCAGAAAAATAATTGCTTCATCTCATTCATTTTTAAGGCCGAATGTTAATTAATTTTGATATACTGGATAGGATAGGTAACGCTCACTGGAAACGCTCTGCTGGAATATGTTTTCTGATTCCGTTTTTACTGCCATCTAATATTACAGTTCCTTTAAAGCTTATTTGGGTGTGAACAGGCTTCTTTCACTTGAATTTTACCTAAACATTCAATGAGAAAATCCCTTTGCCCTTGACAAGGATCTACAAAGACCTTTAATGGAAGCTGTTGATTCATGAAAGATTACTGAACCTTTCGTGCCAAGTGAGAATTGTAAAGAGATGATTCACCCTGGCCTATAGACTTAGTGGCTCTTTGGTGCCAGCATAAAACATTTCGAGCGATGCAATAAACTTACTCATTACCCTGGCTCTCCTTAACCCTCTGATGTATTTGATGACTGTACTTCTGAATTCAGGTACTGACCTGCCCTGCGTGTGTGCTAGCTAACCAAATAGTGTTCATGCAGCAACGGGAAAGTGCTTGCATGTGTGTTCCTTTAGCCCCAAGCAGATGTATAACAGTTAAGTCATATAGACTTTGAAATGTTTTTACCCTCTCTACAATCATTCATCGTCCCCCTGTCTCTTGCTGTGTCATTTGATCTCTCTCCTCCCTTTCCTGTCTATCAGATGAAGCGATACCAGTCGCAACTCTATCGACAGGACATCACTCGAATTATCTTCATCCCAACCTTGTTTCTAATTCTTTAATCCATCTTCAATTTGCCTTCAACTCAGGTGGCTGGTGAGAGCTGAACTAGAACTAAATAGCAGTAGAGTGTATGTCTCATTCTTTATCAGTTGAATGGAAATCGGTAGGCGTGTTGGGAACCCATGGTGCCAAGTATTAGTGACTGTGAAAGTGACCCGCTGGTGCTGAGGTGTTTGTGATCGAACTAGATGGAGTTCTAAGTCAAGAGTGGGAGCCAGTGAGTCATTGTTGCTCTTTGTCAAACAGGCATGAATAAGTTAGAACTGTCATGCCTGTCAAGTCGAACGCTATTGCTGCAAAGAAAGAAATGACCTGACTCATCTTCCTCTCCAGATCTTAATGCCATGAAGTATTCGTCAAGTTATACTTCATCGTCAAGGTTGCCAGAGAGTTGGGTTTTTGAGGGGGGACTTTTCTCCATCCTACCAAATATTCATCCAGTCCTCTTTTCTCAGCATGAATTGTGATCTAGAGTGAACACTCCCCTCCCTGGCAACATTCTTAGCTAACTTAGGGGAATCGCAGATCTTTGCTTCGTCATTAGAGAAATTTAGTCCTTCCATTAAGTATGCGGTCTGACCTAGTGTCTCACTATTTGGGTGTACACCAAGCAAAAATCTCAAAGTTGATATGTATAAAAAAGCTTTTAGTAACAATACTTTGGTAACCTTTTTGTTGTTGAAGGCCTGGGGTTTTCTCTAAAAGAAAAATTAAAAAAACACCTATTTGGACTGACATTGCATGTGCTGTCTTGTGGTTTTGCCAAAACTCATAATTGCACTCAACCCACATTGCATTTTTTTTATTTTGATTTCCTCTGCACTAAACAATGTATAGATATTTGAAGGGTCAGCTCCCTTGTCCAGAGACAATTGTTGCAAGACTTTGCTG
>JAUZNJ010108279.1:0-14620 GCA_034780135.1 Jordanella pulchra | reverse complement strand
CCTCTGCACTAAACAATGTATAGATATTTGAAGGGTCAGCTCCCTTGTCCAGAGACAATTGTTGCAAGACTTTGCTGTTGACTGGAAAAGTGCATGAATGGATTTGCATGTCAACTGCAACTATCTCTTAACTCCTGTGTGGCATCAAACCCACCTTAAGCAAATTAGTGCCTCATAAAGAACTGGAGTCTGAAAAGTTAGTCTCCCAGTTTTTTAAATGCAGCAAAACCAAAAAATCAAGTGCTTCTGCAATTTGAAAACCTGAGCATTTTTTAACATGGCGATTTATAATGCAAATGGATTAAACTGTTCAGTCCTACCCATACCTTCTAATAAACCAGAATTTTACAACAGTTTTAAGTCGCACAGTGTTCCTGAATCAGAATGGTTTCTTAAGCTGATGCAGATACACCTCTGAGGAAATTCGCTGATTACTATTGACTTTCACTCTACCTGGTTTGAAGTTCTGGTGCCTTGTGTTGCTTTTGATTTAAAAATTTGTCTAGATCCTTGCTTTGTTTGAATGAGCTACTTGCTAAATATTTAATTGGGGCCCCCTCCCTCTCAGTTTAGTTCATTGAAAATTTCATGTCTGGCAGAAGCTGTCCTTTTCTCACACTGCCTCTGGGTTATGTTTACCTTAATTCACTGTCATAGCGAGCACCTCACCTCTATGCCAGGATAAAGAAAAGGAAGTTGCTTTTTCCTCTCCTCAAATAATGATCCCTTAGATGCTACATCATATGAGGTGTTTTGTGGTTGCCTTAGAAGCTCAGTATGTTTTAAACTGTTTGGATTATTTGTGCTTTCTTTCTGTTGGTCTCTTTCAATCATTGTCATTTCCATGTACTCTCAGCTAAAGCAGATTTATTATAATCTCATCAAAAGCAATGTTTACTGTCCTCTCACATTATTGCATCATCTCAAAGAGTAAAAAAGAGCTTTATTAACCCTGGCAGAGGAAAATGATGAAAACACCGTTTATCCCCCAATGATTCAAGACTTAATTTAAAAGAACACAGGCCTCCAGGATATGGTAATTTCTAAAGAATTATGTAAGGAATTCAAGTCAGAATAATTTAACCAAGTGGATGATGAGTTAAATGGCCATAGTATAAACATTTTTATGCTCTTTTCTCTCAGGTTCTCTTGCCAATGGGCAGCTGAATGGCGCAGTGTTAAATGGCTGCCACAAAGAAGACGGATCCTTGCGCTCTCAGGGCCTCCATGGGAGCAACAAATATGGAGAGGACAGCCCTGCAAAAAAGAGGTTGGTGTTTTTTGTTTTAATCTTTACAATTTATGCCAAAAAAGGATGGGAACTGGAAAAGGGATTCATTAGAGTCAACTATGAAAAAAACTGTTTTATATTGATATGTACCTTCAGTTCAGTCTGGATACCACTGCTGTGGCTCTCTTCTTTTAAAATCACTTCAGTTTCTTAATATTTGCCATTTATGTTTGGTTATCTTAAGGTCCACCACATCAGAACAGCTAGCTACTTCCCGTTGGAGCCGTTCTCTTCTCCATTTGCTTCTGTGGTGTGGATTGTTTTGTTCACTGCAAAGAAATCTTAAGTGTATTTACTCTTAATTTGAGTAGGTAAATAAGATTATCTGTCAATGGAATTGGTATTATTACTTCTAGAATAAGATGATTAAATATTATACACTTGAAATAACACAATGCAGTTGTTGTTTTTCTTATTTTAAATGTAAATTGTGTTATTCCACCGGCAAAGTGTCTCCCTCATATTTGCTTAATTCAAGAAAAAAAAAAAAGAACATATTTTTTTTAAGATTCCAGTTATTTGCTGTTCTTTACTTTATTTTAAGAAAACTTTCACTAATTTGAATCTGGATTTTTTATATATATAAAGGAGTTCATGGTTAGCTCCCTGTGTGCAAGATAGGTCTTAAAGTTGTTTAGCAGATTCAAATATCAGCCGTCTACATTTTACTTGACAGTAGGTATAAAAGTGTTGGTGCAGGTGTTTTTCAGTCCAGACATTACGTACATTTTTATTGCTGTTATTAGTTTTTTTTATTTTAAAAAAAAAAGTAGACCTCTTTGGGCCTCTGTATGGCAATATGCATTGCTTGAACCAACTTAAGCAGAAAAAAACAACCCTTTTAGCTACTCATTATACTACACAAACATTATTTGCCTTCCTTTCTTTTTTTTCCCCCAATCCAACCACGCTGTCTCACAATTTATTATCTCCTTCTCATCCTAACTCCCGTAAATCCTCTGTTACAGCATCCCCAGCAAAATCGATGTAAAATGTTTTAGTGCAACAGCCGTCACTGCACTGATTTATCAACCCTCCTTGTCATATATCCCCCCCCTCTCTCTGTGTGTCTTTTCTCTATCGAGGCTTTAAATGGAAATGTTTTGGAAAAATCTGGTTTCTTGTTTAACACCAGTGTGAGGGAGTCTACACAGAAGTGTAAATATTACAAAACAAATTAAGAGAACTGCATGTTGTTGAACTGCATGTTTAAGAGCAAATTCAATTCAATCATTTATAATTAGCCTCTTAAAAGATCCCTGACAAGCATGTGCAAATAAATATTTAAAGAACCAAAGTAGCTCGCTGTCGGAGTACAAGATGCTGTTAATTTACAGCCTGCAATTCCTAATGTCTTTTTTTAATGGTATTCATGTAATGCATAAATAATTGAAATTGATTGTATGATTTTTTTTTTTTTTATTATTTTGTTTCTAAAAGCTGCATAAAAACACAACTTTTTAAACTAACATCACTGGATAATTTATGTAAATGAGAGAAAAAGCTTTCAGTTTATCCAGCTTTAAGATGCCAATCTGGGAAATAAGCTTTACAGTAAATTATGATTTATATGACGAAAAGCAGGTTGAAAATGACTGCTGTCACTTAATGCTAATATGTTTCCCTTCACTCATTAAACCTTTTTCTACTGCGTGCGTTGGTGCTGATATTATGCAGGTTGTGTGTGGTTGTGTCCCTCCTGCACTGTGACAGGGTGTCCAAACATCAGGGTAAAGTGGGCGGGGGTGAATGGAGAAGAGTGAGACTTGTGGGCGAGGAGGGGGCTGGACTGCAGCAGATGTCTCTCTGTAATGAGCATACAGGCTCCATTCACTGCCTGCGAAGCACCTGCTCAAGTCCTCAGAGCTGTCATTTGATACCGACGCTTCTGAATCTCAGCGTGGTCATTACAACACGTTGGTCTTACCTGACACCGAAACAGGTGTCCACAGGCCTGGCTGATGATGCATCTCAGGAGGAGCTGAAATAAAAAAAAATAGAAAAAGGCCCCATTGGGCTTCCAAATTCAGAAATGATGAAACTTCAACGGCCAAATAGATTGAAGAGGAAAGGGGCAAGGGAAGAGCTGTTCTGAAGGATTTAACGTTTAGACAGTAAGAGAGATGAAACGTTGTCTGTTGTTCTGGTTATAAATTTAACTAAGCTTATCGTGCCTCTAAGGCTCTTTAAGCGGTTTTTGAAGATTCAATCTATTTCCAGGAGGAAAACATAATAAACTGTCTGATTAAGCCACACAGGGTCAGGTCGACCTGCTATTTGTTGCCATTGATAAACTTCTGGCATAATTCTGGCTGGATCTTTGACTCTTTGTCTGAAGTAGTTAACTTTATTTGGGTTGCTTTGTTTGTTTTAAGCATAGTTCACAAATAATACTTCAGGTCTAAACTCTTTGTTCCAAAACCAGTTTTAATGCCTTAATGGCCATTTAGCAGTTTTTGTTCCAGTTTCATCTCTCTAGATGATGATTAAAGTTGCATTTAAAGAATGTTGAGGAACTGAACCAAAACCTTGTGGAATCCAACTCTTATGACAGCAAAGGCCCACGGTACGATACCAGTAATACCATGCTTGCCCCATAGTAGAGGTTTAGTTAGATCTGACCCCAGTTTTCATCACACATTGGAGGTAAAACACATCCAGACTTGACTTGCATGTTAATGTACCTGATGACTGTGTATACACTCTTGCAAATAAAAGACTTTAAATAAGCAATCCTTGGCAGCAAAGCTACAATTATTCCCGTTTTTACTCGGGGGGGGGGGGGGGTTTCTTTTACTAGTTTACTAGGGTTTACTTCACACAGGCACATAAAAACAAGATGACTCAAACGAAAGGCTCTCTGTCTGCGTACAAAACACAATCCCTGGTTGCGGATTGGCATTGAACTTTTGCCCTTCTAAAAGGCTTTTTCAGCATTGTGTGCCACTGATCAATCTGTGGGATAGTGGCTGCTTGCTCTGTTTTGAAGCAGTGTGATGATGCCAGGGGTCTATCCATCTGGCAGCAGCCTATCTGTGGCTCATCTGTGTCCAACTCTGTGTGGAAAGAAAAACAGAACTTCTTTTTTTGGGTGAAGATGAAGTGATCAAGAGTAGTCTGCTGGGCGGGGCAGCAGAGAAAGACAGAAGGACAGGTGCAAGTGATTTTTGGCAGGAAGCACCCCCCCCTCCCACTCCTCTTTATAAGTATTTGAGATCAACTCTGTGTTTGCCTTCCCATGCTCCTGAGACTGGTAAAAAGACTGGCGGCACTCGCTCTTAAACATGCCAACTTATTGTAGCCGTCTCACAAGCATCACTTTATTCTCCAAATGGGTTTCCCCTGCCAAGCTTTGGCCCTCCAAACACACATTCACAGCCACCAGCCATCGCCATATTTCACCTTGGTTTACTGACCCAGTTAAAGCCCAGCTCTGTTTGTCCACCACTATTAGAATGAAGTTCCTGTCTGAATATGCCTAGTTTTATTTAAAAATGTGTTGGTTTTTTTTATTGGCATTCCCCTTATGGTATTTGACTAGTCTAGCTATGAAGTGCAGTGATTTTAAAAGGAAACACGTCTTCAGATAAAGTCCTAATTTTCACACCTAGTAATCATCTGAGAGACAAAATGAGTCAGTTTTCAGTAATATTATTTTGTATTTTTATTAAGTCTTATTGCTTTTGCTGAATAGAGTAGAAGTGGATTCTACTGAAGTCCTTGAAGTTATGAAAACATCTATAGATTTGATGTCTTATAAGAAATAAAGCTTTAAAAGTTGCCAAGATCAAACTGTTGGACTTTTGACAGATTGGCAATACAGAAATCACTATAGTGACATCATCGTGTCTAGTTTCAGATCTGTATCTGATAAGCAGCCAGTTTTATTTTCGACCAGTGATAGAGAAGACAAATGTAATATCTTAAAACTGAAAACACCAACCGGTTTCTCTTTGAATTCTGCATATAAACACCATGCTCTTCACTGCACCTTCTTTTTAGTTTAACCAGAATCCTATTAATGTTTTTACGTTTTTTTTTTTTTTGGTGCTTTTATCATGATCTGTTGGCTTTGATTTACTACTTTACCAAAAAAACCACCAACAGCACATTTTTTTTCTTTACTGTACGACCTCTATCAGTTGCATGTAGTTTGGGAACTCAAAGTCTACAGAATAAGTTTGTGCAAAAATCAGGTGATCAAAAATTTACCAAGCATTTCTTTTCCAGTTTTTTATTCGATAAAACGTTGACCTACCTGTTTTTGGAGAAATTAGAAGCTGCCATTTATGTTGCATTAGGAGCAAAAGTGATTTCAGACTGTGTGAGAGGGGTAGCACAACTATATTGGAACAGACACTAAATGGTCCCAGAGCTCATTTTAAATATACTTAGCATGTTAGCATGGCTTGTATAAATTGGTCCTGAAGTAAACATTAATCTAAATCCACATAAGATGATTACCTACCTGTTATCTACTAAAAATCCGAATCTCCTGCAGCCTGCATGTATTGCAGTCCTCAGGAAAGAACCTCAAGTTTTAGTTCTTTGAGCATATTTATGTTATTTAAGGTTAATCGGTTCCTGGTTAACAGACCTAGAGATCTTTTAATAGGCTTGTCTTATATAAAGGAGGTTTTAGGACTGGAGGTACTGTTTAATTGTGTTTGGCGTATAGTTGTGTGAATCACACATCGAGTGGCTCTCTTGGACTTAACTTGTTTGCTGCGTCGCCTCACTCTTTTTCTTTTCCTCCTCACTTCACTGAACCCCACTTTGGACTCTCTTTGAATCTGTTCTCTCTGTTGTCTGTGCCAAGACACACTCAGCTGCTGCGGCTTGTTTTGTTTCAACTTAATGAATGCCAAGAGTGCACGCACGCGCACACTCACCCACAAGCACTTGTCTAGCGTAACCAATGACTCTTGTCAGAAATGCATAATCACCGTTTCCATTTATGAAGTATTATGTGCATGTACTGTTTGTGCGCTCACAAACGCACTGTGGATGTGTTTTAGGGTCAGTAATGGCCTTAATGCAAGTATTGATTTCTTGTAGCTCGCTTTGCATGAAAAGCATATACAGTACAACACCTTGCTTTAGTACCAACACCTAATGGATAAAAAAAGAATGCAAAGCAGAGTGCCAATGTATAGGGAAATGAACCCGTCTCCTAGGAAGGGAAAATGGTTTGGCTTCTTTTTGAAACAAACTGCGAACAATTGTCTGTTTGTTGTTTTTACACCTCTACTGTGCCTGGTACATTGGTGTTGGTTTCTAAAATGACAAAAAACCAAACAACTTTATTAGGTTATTTTCTCTCCTTGCTCGTTTAAAATGATTACTCTTAATCTCACCTACATACTTTGGGGTTTGTTTAATGCTTCAAAAATGCTCTAAGGTCTTAATGTAACAGATGTGACACCAGCTGGAAAAAAAACCCGATTAAAATACAAAAGTTTTGCTTATTTTGCGTTCTGGCTGGAGGAGTCTGGGTATCTTCTGTGTACACAAATAACTCTCATCTAAAGGGCTTGAAATGCTTTACTTCTTCCCAACGATTAGAAACATTAGAAACACACGTGCTGGATTTTATGCTTCCTCTCAAAACAGACTTTCTATGTTTTGTTTTCTGTCTCCTGCTTTGTATCTGACTGAGAATTGAATGCAGGTTTATGCTCTCGTTGTGGTCCGAAAAGGCCTGCTTGCCGTTATCTGTGGAGGGATGCAGACGTCTTTAACAGACTGATGCGAATGACCACATTAAGTTCCTTCAGGCCTTCTGATGGGGACCTGGACATGGAACCATGAATTTTCCTCAACCCTTTCAGAGAGCACCTAATAAGGCAGAATTAACCAGAACTCAGCAAAGCCTTAGAAACTGACACATTTTGTTTATTATACCAAACAATTCTGCTAGTTATCCATTTTTAGGCTATATTTGTGTTTTAACCGAATTATAAGAAAAAAGAAAACAGATATTCTTACCTTAAATGTCCCCATCACCCCCTAATTTGGACCAAAACAAAATAAGCTTGTACCATTTTATTTATTTTTTTCCTTCAGGGTATTTCTGGTCGCAGCATTTAGCAGAAACACAGGACCACTCATACGTTAGCATTTATTACAATAGGAACAATTTCAAACTTCCATCTGACCTAATATAGCATTTATATATTCAGAAATCAGTTCAACCTTAATTTATTTTCAGCACGTCTTTTCTCTTTATCTCCTTATCGTCTCTCATCATTTCACACAAAAATTGTAGCTGTGGGGGGTCGGCAGCGAGGTTACATTTGCATAAACACAGACGGCCTGCTTATATCTGTGATCGCTGCTGAATTTCTACACAAAAAGTTCAATCATTTAACTGTATACATTATTATTTACATGGCCACCTTTGAATTCCCCCAATTTTCAAGGGACAATCATTGTGGTAAATTTTCTAAATCGAGACCTTTAAAAAGAAACCGATAACTAACTTTTAAAATATCTTTCAAGCTTATTGGTCAGGTTGGCTTTAATAATTATATGGTATTGTAGGTGAAAAAACTCCGAAGTCTTATTGACAATTATACATTTTCTATTGAAATTAAATTTTAATTTTTCTTTTCCTGTTAGCCCTTTTTGTAAGTTATAATTTTCAAATCCTGTTTTTATTGTAGATCGTTTTCACCCTGAAAACAGATAATAGCTTCAGTATCTAATGATTTTCAGTGTAATATTTTCCATAGTTTCTTCTTTAGCTGTGCAGGGATGTCATAAGGCATGTCTATATAGTTACTTTTATATATATAAAATATTCATATTATTACACATGCATCAATCTGCACCACCAAAGCTTTCTAAAAATGTCCCAAAAGGTGAAATAATTGCATTAAATTGTATTGTATTGAAGTAAATTGTAGTAATAGTGTCATCAGCTTATTAAGCTTCATATCATATTTTTTTTAAATAATTGATTTCTTACTAATGATTTTTGCTGTATTGATAGTTAGTAATTGCTACTTTATTTTTATTTAAGTTGATTGATTTTTACATTTTAGCATCTTGGCTGAAAGATTAGCAACCCATTTGACCTGAAGGCAGCCTGGACCTGCTGACTAACGACTGTTTATTTGTGTCTGCTGTGCACATGCTCAGCGTATATTTGACCCGGGTCAATAGGTTGGATTTTTTTTTGCATGTGTGATGGCCACAAAGGTTGTCGGGTCACTTCGCCGCAATACCATCTCTTCCTTTTAATCTATACAGACAGAAGAGCAATAAACATGTTGAAACAGGGGCACACCTTTGCCCGTCATCCATGTTTTCTTCTAACAAACAGATATTTGTTAATTTACCCACGTCTTAACTCTCTCTTGTAACAAAAATACATTTTAGCTCTAAAAATGCAAAAAGCTTAAGAGAAATCATGTATCTGCTGATTTATGAATGGGTTTAATCTGAAGCGACACAACAATATAAATTTACATTAAACAGCTGAGTAAACGGTGGCTTTGTTTAAACAGATGCGTCTTGTCAAGATTAATACTCCCTTATAAACGTGCATACGCTCTTGTCCACATAAACACATGCGTTTGTGAGGCCCTTGTGGGGATGAAATGAATCCAGGCACACACACAGGGAAAACCACACACACACACATGCTTGCAAGGAGCCAGCTGAAGTGAGGTAGCATTTTATCAGGACCATGTGGGCCATCTGGAGCCAATTAATACAACCCCTAAGGTCCAGACTCTGGATCAGTGCTCCCCTCATCAAACTTTAACCTTTACCATGAGAGGGAATACAAAGTCTGATTGTAGTTCAGCCTCATGCCAGTATAAATCACATGGTCTGAAGCTTAAGACTCTTCTTCAGTCATGTAGATCATATTTCTGTGAAAGACTTGAAAATAGAGGCCAGATATTTATTGCATAGGATAGCTTAAAGATTAGTTGGGTTTAAGAACGGTCGTTGAACGTTGGCTCAGTGCGCTACTCGACTTTCTATGTTTGGCTTGTACCTACTCAAGATCAGGCTGCTGTTTCTGCCCCATTGAGGGCGCATCGAGAGCGCTTTAAAAGTGCCACAAATTGACACGGGGGCAAGTAGCTCATGTTCCCCCCTGCTGCATTTATCTGAATATCTGGTTGCAGTGGCAGCAGCAAAGGTTTGAAACCAAACCACTCAGGCTGACGCACATGACAGCCAGCTCTCTACAGCTGAGGATCTGGGCTGTTTCTGGACGGGACGTGCTGTTACAGTAAGCTGTAATGAAATATCAGAAGGTATTTAAGGAATGCATTCAACATGTGTAGTACTGATCAGTCATTTAGTAATAGGTGTTGGAACATATAGAGTCTCAGTCTGGGACAAGGATTAAGTATGTTTAAATGTTCAGCATGGCTGAAACATAACCTGTGTTCAATCACGGTTGGAGATTTTACTCATTAATATAACCAAATAATTGTTTGCCTGTAATATTTTAGTGCAGTTACAGTTAATCGTTTAAAAAAATTCTGTTTTGCTAAATTTGTTCTGTTTTTTGTTCAGTTTCTTTTTCCTTGGAGCCTTATAATATCAATCACAAGTGTTAAATCTCCCTCAAAGTCTCTCCCAGGGTGTGATGAAAAAATGGTGTAAGATAGATGTGATTTGATGAATGAAGTTTTTCCAGTTGTATACAAAAAAAAAAATACCCAAACACAAATGTACTTGCCTGTGTTTGGCATATAGTTGTGTGAATCACACATTTAGCGGCTTTCTTGGACTTAACTTGTCTTGCTGCGTTGCCTCACTCTTTTTCTTTCCCTCCTGACTTCTCAGGACTGCTGATATGCTCTGGGAGCCTGGGAAAAGTTAACTTCCTGTATGCGATGCTCCTTCTCACACAGAATTTCTCCCTTTGAGCCTCATGGTTGCTTAGTGAAATAGTCTGACCATAAATTGCGATATAAAGTTGCTATTGCAATGTCTGTGGACCGGGTTGACAAAAACGATCTAGAAGGTTCACCGACTGAGTCTACCTCTCCTATTTCTCATTCCTCTGTGTCTTTCCTCTTCTCTGCCGTTCTTTGCATGGGTTCTTTACCAACAGGATCATCGGTTCTTGAGCTCTTATCTGAAGCTGGGAGAATGTGTATATTATTAGACATGAAGACAGGAAGAAATGGAATGAGGAAGGGTGGATGGTGAGTGGATTAGAAAAGGCACGGGTATGGACATTCCTGCTGCAATCTCCATCTTCTTCTCAATGTACTGATTCTCCGTCTTTTCTATTCTCTCTGCATTTTCTCCCCTTTCCTTCTAAATCAATGTTATCGGCCTAATTTGAACCTGTGTGTGTCTGACCTTCCTGCTTGGGCGCCTCACCAGCTAGTATCCTGTAGCTCATCATGTTTAGGAAGGTGACGTTTCCTGACTTGGACATGCAGTGAGACCAAATCAGAGACTCATGTTGAAAAGGACTCTTGGTGCACCGGTTCTTACTAAAAGGATTGTTCCTATGCTGGTTTCTCAGCTCATGCTAGGACTCCATTTTTAATGTTTAAATTACTAAATAAAAAAAACAAGAGGAAATGGAGTTAAAGGTGTTAAATAGGTGTTACTATTGCTTTTTTGTGCTCCTCTTCTCCTCTCACATAAATTTTTTTACTCCCGTTTCTGTCACCCTTTGAATAATTACTTGTTGCCGAAGCTGGAGTCTGAGATACGAAGGTCTACGGCTTTATTTATCTAATCAGCTGCTTTTTATATTCCTTGCAAACCCTCGTATTATCACATCATCAGCGAAGCCGATCCCTCTTTA
This sequence comes from Jordanella pulchra, assembly GCA_034780135.1. Lineage (NCBI taxonomy): Eukaryota > Metazoa > Chordata > Actinopteri > Cyprinodontiformes > Cyprinodontidae > Jordanella > Jordanella pulchra. Next base: position 3,536 of record JAUZNJ010108279.1, on the reverse strand, counting down.
TTACCTTTTCTTCCGCCGACATCTCTGCAGTCGGCATATCATTAAAAAGTGAGTGAGAACAGACGCTGCATATAAAGAAGGCAAAGGAACGGAAGTCAGTCCAGTTTCTGGAGAGTTTCGAGGGCGTGTTGTCAGCTAAAATAGAGCTTTTTTGGTGGGGGGGGAAAGTAAAATTAACACCTTTCTACACACGCCAGTGATGACTGTCGAGGCAGGATCCAGCTCTTCTGTTTCAGTTCAGATTTTTTTGTCCTCAGTACATTTCTTTATTGCTGTGTGATGTCATGCTCACTCTTCTTTATTTTTGTTTTTGTCAAATCCCCCCCACCCCCTCCAGAATGCCTCCTTTCTCTTTAAGCTGTTGAATCCTGTTCATCTTCAGTTGAACCCATAAAGAGGATTTTATGGAGCGCAAAGTCCAGGCTCTTCTTTAGTCACTGGGAGCACCGTGGATTCATTTTGATGCATGCTGTGCATTTTACATCCGCATTAAGCACATTGAGCAAATTTAATAAAAGACGCGGAAGCTGATGCAATCACTTAATTAAATGCAGACACATGTTGCAGCAGCTAGGATATATAAAGTGGTATGAGGACGAGTCGTTGTTGTCTGTCTCCTGACCAGACCTACCGTACTGTTTGCCTGAGCTCACAAAGACAGCAGAAAAAAAAACAACAATTGATTAATTATAATAGTTTGTCATGAAATAAAGGAGGAAGGTTATATAACTATATAAACACTCCAAGAAAATTGCACTTATTGAGTGACTTAAAATAAACATGACTACTGTAATCTAAAGCCTTCCACTGATATTGGATTGCTATCAAGATAAAACTTGTTTAGCATTAAAGAGAACAAGAGAGACATTTTTCTGTGGGGGGGGCGTTTAATGTGTTGAAATGATGAGCGTTGCTGCAGATGATTGTGGATGGTATTTTCACATATTTCTGTTTTACTTTGTGTAATTCCCACCCCGTTTCCTCTTCTTCCTCCTGGTTTATCTTTAGTTCACACGCTCTGAAGTTCCCGCCCGTAGAGTCACGAAAAAACTTCCCGCTCCCAACTTCCTGTCTGCCTGTCTTGCTTATGAAGCTCTTCTGTTTTCATTGTTTCTCTTTTTCTCTAGTTTTTGCTTGTTTTCACAGAGTACAGGGTTAGTAGCATTCTTGCAGCACTAAGGTCCTGTGTTGGACTCCATCTGGAGCCTTTTTGTAACAAATTAAGGACCTTTCCATTGTTTGCTGAATGACTCTTGTAACAATTTATTCTTTATCTGTAAAATATGGGCACGAATAGGTAAAAGGGTGAATTTATGCAATTTTTTTCGTTATTATTATTTTTTCCATTGCAAACTTGTTAGTGTTCAGATATTGAGGATCCTGGGGTAGATTCAGTACAACCAATTGTTTGGCCCTCCTAGTGTTGAGGTTCGGACTACGCTTGAGCAATCATTTCTCAATTTCTCACATATTGAGTCCATGTCAGGACAGGAAATTGACACGTTTTAACTCTGCACTGTTCTCTGATTGGAGTGTAATCGGAGCTCTGAACCTCTCAGCAGCTGCTCCAAATGCACCAGGAGTGTTCTCCAGACATGATCCTATCTCCCGTTACCTTGGTCCGCTCCCCGGCAAATTGACAAATAACACCAGGATATCATATTGCTTCTACTGCTGCTCCTCAACATTTATAGTATAGCACACACACACACACACGAAGCAGTACTAATCGATTGAAGGCTGCTTGCTGGTCTATGTGCCCCCTGATCGTCTGGGACGTTTGTACTTTGTGTAAAACCACATCCACATCCAGCTTTGTGCAGGAAAATTAGCTTTTTTTTTCAGGCACATGCCTTTTCATTAGTCTACTCTAACTCTTGCCTTGGCTGATGTACTAAACTGAGAAATAACGAGAAAAGAATCCAGCAGAGATATTTTGAAGGCTTTGTGTGCCAGAAAGAGGTTTAAACACATTTTAGTTGGTGGAAAGAGATCAAGAGGAAAAAGGAGGGTGATGATTTAATCCTCGATGCAAAATCAAACTAAATGGATAGAAGCTAAAAGAGTGAATGCATATAAAACATTCAAAGTAAATATTTAGTAAAAGGTTTGCAAGTGTCACTCAGCAGGTTCCTTATTTGGAATGTGACACATTTTCCATGGTTGTTGTGTTTGCTGTCTCACCATTTTGGGCTGAAGGATTTAGACTTTTTTTTTTTTCCTAAGTTTTAACCAAAATTTTCATTGCAACATAACCTATGTCATTATATGCAGAAAATTTGCTACCAGCACTGCTAGCATGTCCACCTGGTGTGCACAGTCAGGGGTTGGTGGTCTAATTTTAGGCCAAAACAGAAGGACGGACTTCTCTCACCTGCTGTAATTAGCTTGTTATCAAATAGGACAGGAGATGGGGTGGGGGGGAAAGGCATCGATGGGGTAGTTTGAAGTCCTATCCCCTTTTGGTCCATCTCCCTTTGTTAGCTTGGAATGCTAACTTCTTGTGAAAGTAGGTATTGCTTGTCCTGAAAAGGAGTTAATTTTATCATCAGACGTTATTATTCACCACGTGTCTTTGACTGAATTACATGCTGGACGATAAAAGGGAAATATCAATGTAAAAATCTTTAGTGGAGTTACTTGAGGTGTAGATGAATACTTGGCTAAATATAACAGCAAAGTCACCTGGCGGTATGGCTACAACATCTGCTGCCAAGGGCTTTGGTTGCAGCAGATAAAGTCTGTAGTTTTCTTAGTTGTCAATAGACAGAAGAATGCACAGAGTAAATAGGTCGAGAAAGTCTGTTAGTTAGTGACGTCTCAGTAACGTAAACATTTTTTAAGGGGTTGCCTGTATGCTTGCTTCTCAATAGTAAGACCTCATTAATCCTTCAAAGGTCCATTATAGTCTCCAATAAAAACTGTCGTTCTGCAAACTTGTTGGATCAGAAAAAAGAAATAATTTCTCTAAGAACTCATTTGACATTTTTCTTAGGTTCCTCCTTAACTAACTGTGTTGGATTTCTTTTCTCCTTTATCAAAACCTACAAATTACAGCTATGTGTTGTACAACCATGAGTTTCCTATCTTTTGTGCAGGTGTACGTGGTGGTTAGATGTGGGCTGGTTTTGGCAACATAAAACCATCCAGACACTTCATTAGATGTAGAAAATCATACTTTTTATGGCAACAGCTTGGTGCATTTGAACATGCCTGAGGTGCAAAGGGAGCATCAAAGTATTTTAGACACAACTACTATTTATTTTACATATAGCCATCTCTTCAGTTTACAGTGTTTACACACAGCAGGCCAAATCTTAAGCCAAATGGAATAAAAACACAAGATCTGCCATATTTTTGATCTAAATTATAATCGCCTCTCACTGACCTGAGATGCACACTCCTGGTCAATGCTGGCTGTTTAGGAACCTTTCCCGAGGTTATGGTAGTTCCTCTAACTCAGGCATGTCCAAAGTCGGTCCTGGAGGGCCGCAGTCCTGCAGGTTTTAGAGGTTTCCCTGCTTCAGCACAGCTGA
>JAUZNJ010108268.1:0-20387 GCA_034780135.1 Jordanella pulchra | reverse complement strand
AATAGAAATGAAAAGTAAAAAAAAAAAAAAAAAAAAAAAAAAAAAATTCCCTCCTGACTTAAAAGCAATACATGTTTACACTTAAAGAGATTGCAATTTTTGAACATAAATATGCATTTTTAATTAGGTAGAAGTTATTTCCAGATGCAGTTTTCTGTGCAGTAAAATGTTTAGTTACACTTTATATTAACCATCAAAGTCCTTATTTATAAACTCTAGAGAGACATTATGATAATGATGAACAGGTAGTTTATTAATGTCTGGTTATCATTTATAAGCTGGATTTAAACATTTATAAAAGGTAAATAGAACATTTATTAAGGTATTAACTCCAGTGATGTTAGGGTAAAGTTAAGTTCAACACGACGGGGTATGTTAAATCAAAAATGAAGGCTGGGTTCAGGTCTAAAGTCCACAGATTTAGGGTTAGGGCTAAACGACCATGGCAGGTGCGATATCAATCAAAGTCAAATTAGGGTCAGACAATAAGCCCACCGATGTTAGGGCTCAACTAACATGGATGGGCTAAATAAATCAGTAAATTAGAGTTAGGCATAAAGACCACTAATGTTACTGTTAGGGATCAACTAACATAGCAGTGCAATATGATCTGTTTAACTTTTATAAATGGTTTAGGTGCAGTTTCTAAATGATGATCAAACATGATAATCTATCTCTTACTATTTAATAAATGGTATTTTTACCACTTATAAATTATGTTTATGGTGGTTATTGTAAAGTGTTACCAAACGATTTAACAAATTCCTCAATAAAGTATTTGATACCTTGAAAAAAAATCTTTGATCAGATTTAGTGGTACTAAATGGAAATTAAAAGTTTAGTGGGACTTGCTACTTACTCTGGGAAAGAAATGCTGCTGCTTCTGTGCATTACACATGTTTGGAAACAATAATTAGGCTGCTCATCAGTTAAAGAACAGATATAGTCAATTACCTAATTCAAGATTTAAAATTAGTGGCTAAAACTTGGGGCTTGATTCAGGAATAGTAGGTTTTTATTTTGGGAGTTAATTCAAGATTTAAGAGGAAATAAAGTCTCAAATGCGAGATGATTTTTCTTTCGTCACTTTCAAAACATTGAATTTATCCATCATCTGTATTTTTATTTGTGAAAGGTGGTATTTAACTATTTAACTAGTTAAAGTTTTTACCGCAAATATCTACACCGTCTGAAAGCAAGAAAATCATCTGATTCTTTCAGTCCCACAACCGGGAAAGAAGAATTCTGCTTTAGAGGGAGATTCAAATGAAATCAGATTTAATTTTAATAATTAGAACATTCTGACAGGCTGTGGACCAGATGTTCTGTTGTGTTTGGGAGGTTCTGTCATTAATCTGCCACCTGTGTGCTATCATCTGTTATGGGATCTTTATCAGTTTCTGTTCACATTTATAGAAAACGGATCATTCCGGTTAGTGAATGCTGAGATGACAAGCTGATGAAAAAAATGATCATGTAATAGATCTCATTGGAAAGTCAGCAAACAAGGGATGAGCAGCGTCTGTATCAGTCCGCCAGAGTTCAGGGTGACCCACTTTTTCTCACTGCCTGAACACCTGCAGATCACCAGTGGAGGATGGAGAATGGATGATGTTCCATCAGAAATAAAGATAAATGCCTGGTAGAAAATGCTGGGATTTAAAAAGTGCCTGTAAAGAAAATCGATGTATGTATACTTTTACAATCATTTTCTGATGTTGTGAGTTTAAATAGAGCAAAGCTTCTCAGGAGAAATCAGAGCAAAATCAGGCTCATAAACCAGCAAACGTCATTCACTTTGACTGATTTGTTAAAATTTGTCAGAAATCATCTGGGTTTGATTGGAGTAGAATTAAAGCACCTACTCAAAGGTATTTTCTTGAACTGCTTTGTAGAAAGAATCACGTACTAGATAAAAGAAACCAGATAGCCCGATGCAGGGTTAGGCTTTTTATAGCTGCTGAGAGTGACCCAGACAACGCAAACAGCACAAAGGAGGGAGGGAAGGAATGGGGAGGGAGGAATATAAATGAGACTGGAGTAAGGGAAAAGTACTGAGTGCATGTGGTGCAGATGGAGTGCAAAATGTGTGAGGAGGGGAGCAGAAACAGAAAGCAGGGGCTGCAAACCAGCAGGGAGACAATGTGAAGTTAGAGGCGACTGAAGGTGAACCGCAGAGGAGGAGGAATGTGTTGCTGCTGACGTCAGGCTCCAAAGACCACGAGATAAAACAAAATCCGAAGAGGGAGGTTTGAGGGAGGAACATCAGGGAGAAGGACATGGGGATTTCAGAAAGCTGGAAGGAAAGATATACTTTAAACTGAGTAGCAAAAATAAACTAAGAATAAAATGAAAATTCACATAAAGAGTGATAATAAAATCAAAATGAAAAATTCTTCCACATAAACATGGCTGATGATTAAGTCAGATTTTTATGGTGGGTTGGTTTGACATGCAAGCAGCATGATTCTACTGGTTGAAAGGTCAGCTTAAATTATGTGCACCAACCAGGGGATATCAATGACATTTTGTGCAGAAGGCCATGGGTTTCAAAGCAAAGCATCTAAGTAACAGTGCATTTTTGTATTTTTTATTTTTACAGAGCAAATTATTCAAATCTGCCTTATGACCAAACCTCTGCAAAACTAACATCACATCAAGCCATCTTTGTATGTTTAGAGTAGATTATTAAACGTCAGATGGCATTTTGATTTTAATATTCTGATTTATTAGGAGATATAATGTGTGGGATGGAATATTTATTTGTGCAAAACTTTCATGATTTTATACTGCAAATAAAAAAAGAAATACCATATCTTGTGAATCTTGTAGTTTAAATTAGGGTTTATTATATAAAATACCAGGAGATACAGTGTAGTTTGTGGTTGTCAAGGATTCAAATCTGAAATAAAAGTGCTTTAAAATATTATTTAGTAAACCAAACCCTCTTATCTGAATGCTTGAAAAAAAAACAAAGCAAGCATCAATGGTATGTTAATGCAAATATTTAGGCCCAATGCACAGAAAACCTGTTGGTACAAGATAAGCCATGTCAGAGGTAAAACCCAAACAGGCTGCAATTAAAACGGTTTCAACTTATCCTCCCTAGCTTTGACCTTCCATTTTGCTCTAATGTAACTATGAAGCAGTGCAAAAATAAGAGTAAAAAGAATTAGCCTTTACTGGATATCTATCATTCCCCCTTTGGTGAGATTAGTAAACAAAAACAGGAACATGTTGGAAGCATTACTTAAAAACAGGAAGAATATTGTGTTTAATGTTCGGTGGGGGTGAAAAATGTCACAAGTGCAATTAATATCCATGTTACTTGATTAAAAAAAAGAGTTTTCAGTCAACCATGAAACCAATACACAATAAATAATACTTCATAGTCTTTAACTAAGAGGTTATTTTGCTAATCAAAGAGGAAAGAAGGGGAACAGTGGTGCAAGTCTACGGTTTTGCTGAGTAAAGATATGAGTATATCACTGCTGTCCAATTAGCAGATACCCTGCAGCAGCAGTAAATGTGTTCCTTGTCAAGGCCACTTTATAGAAAGGAAAGGGCATTATTTCACTGTAAGTGTATTGCTTAATAAAGTGTTCAACCTCCTCTGGATTTATCAATTTTATAGCATCCAGTAAGTAATATTGTAATTAAAATAAATGTACTGCATGTATTTCAGTTCACTAAAGAAGAATAAAGACAAATATTTTTAAATCACCACAACAAAAAGGTGTAGGAAGAATCAAAAAAAAAAAATTAGTACATTTCCATCCATTGTGGAGGAAACCATAATGGATAAGACTTCTGAAGAAAACAGTACAAGGAAAGTGTAGCTTAAAAACATAAACATACTGAGGGCAAAATTGAATTTGTAAAGTGAAAACAGAAGCTCCTTGGATCCAGTCACAGAGGCCTCCCCCCAAACTGCTGGTGGGCCCACGGGGAGGTGGCCTCACTACTCCCGGGTTCGCTGGAGAAAGAACCAGGCACCAGGCTCTCGCCAATGAACCACAACCTCAGGCCTGGCTCGAGGGGTTGGTCTCCGGGCCGGGTGGTGTCATGTGCCTCATAATCTTGTCGTCATAAAGGCTTTTTGAATCTGTCTTTGTTTGACCCATCAACCACTGCCTGTTTGCCTTTGGAGACCCTACCAGAGGCATTTAAGACCCCGACAACACAGCCCCAGGGATTACTCAGGAAATGAAACCCCTCCAGCATGTTAAGGTAACGGTTCAAGGAGTTCAAGAACTCAGTTCAAGAAAGAGCTGAGAAAAAAGGCAGCAGGTCTCCTTTCTTACACTCACCTATGGTCATGAAATCTGGATAGTCACTGAAAGAATGAGATACAAGTGGCTGAAATGAGCTTTCTCCTTTGAGTGGCTAGGCCCTGCCTTAGAGATAAGGTGAAGGGCTCTGTCATTTGTGAGAGGCTCAAACTAGAGCCGCTTCTCCTCCACAGCGAGAGGAGTCAGCTGAGTTGCTTCAGCTGTTTGGCTTTCAGTAAAAGCAATGGAGAACCGTATAGCTGGGAACCATAACAGCAGGGATAAAGAGCCACTTTCTTCAACTTTGACAGGCATCCCTGCTCATCTCCTTTAGTTACCTCCTAGTAATGAGCTGGGTAAAACAAATCCCTTTTCAGATAAAACAAAATGAAATCGATTAGGGAGCTATGGTGGCAGCATAATGCTGTCAAAGATTTATCAAAAAAGGTTTAGAAATTGGAAATAGTGGCAAATATTTTCAAACTCTAGAGATAAATCTGTATTAAACCATATTTCAGACTGATTTATACCCTCATATCCCAGCTAAAACATTCAAGAATCCCGTCTAATGAAGGGGCAATTCCCCCAGTTCATACAGCTGCAGCAATTTTAACTTAGTTCCAAATCTGCTTTGGCATAATACATTGAATAAGAGAAAGAAAATAAGTTCAGGTCCAAGTTATTGTTGAACATCACCGGGAAAATGTTAAATGATAACGATGATGAACAATACTGTTTAAGAATATTCAAGTTTTGATATTTAGATCCCAGAATTCACGCATCCAATCAAATTAGTAGACTGTGAAACCATTGTTTCTCTAATGTTAGTAAGGGTTACCTCTGACTGAAATGCGCCTCTTTGCATGAGAAGGAAACTTTTGGTTCCACCAGAACTATGTCCTGTTGCCACCTGTGCAGAGCTTGGTCAACACTGGCTACAGATGAGCATCCATTCACTGAACACAAGAAGCCAAAAACCATCTCAGGTGGGCATAAAAAGGTTTTTGTGAAATTGAGGGAGTTTTTTTATTTTTATTTTGCACCTTTTAGAAAACCTGATGAAAACACACCCACTGAGGACCTGTGATAATCTTTTAGAAGATGAGACATTAATGGATCACCATCAGTCAGGGTGTGGTGATGCTTTCCAGAATGATGGTGAGAAAGCGTGAAGAAGGTGGATTACAGCTATAGTGCCTAAATTCAATGTACTTGCTTCAAAAAGACACTTGAAACAACAACAAATATGTTAGCCGTTCTTAAATTTCAGCCCTTTAAAATGTAAAAGAGAAGTAAAGGACATGCATCGATGCTATTACACTATGTATGCCTGCAACGCTGCAGAGCTATCTTTGGGTACACGCATTGGGATATTTCTGTAACAACTGATCGAAGAGATGTGCTGCATTAGAAAGAGGAGACGTCTTTGTAACATTTTGCTTCTTAAAAGATGTAACACTATCTCCCTCCACTGGATGCCACTGAAACCTCAGAGGCCTCAGTGTCCAATGGCCATGAAGTGATTTATCACAAGCCATGTCCAGGGAAGACAATGCAGATTTGATTCATACGATCCAGGGGACGATATGGCTCCTGACTGGTAGACAACTTGAACAGTGAGGATTAACACTGTCAGAGTTAAACATGTTTGTAGACATAAGAAACCAGATTCAAGGAGAATCTAATTCAGCCTGATTAAACCTGGAATCATTTTAACAATACACTAGAGTACTAAAGTATGCTTTCCTTACACCAAGTCAAATGATTTTGAGGAATTTTTACATCTGTAATTCAATGTTAAGTGTATTTTTTAGAGAATAACTATAGCGTTAAGCATAAACTGAACTGGATAAAAGACAAATTACTATAACAATCAGGGAGGCAGACATGTGGGAACAACATAAATCCATTAGGTGAGGATGAAAAATGGCCACTCGATACTATCTTCCTCCCCCAACTCTGTGGTGTTAAAAATATTGTGTTGGATGGAGCGTGATTTATGTTCCTCTTAGTGACTGTGTCTGCTGCATGCGATCCAGGGTCTTAATAGAGCAGAGGACCACCCTGTCCGTCTGCAGGCATCTACCACAGGATCAAGAAATTGTATTTTTAAAGCTGTATGGCAATGTAACTTTTTCTAAGTTTCATTTTTCTCAGAGCAGTAAATTTAAACAGAAACGGTGTGTTTTTATTTTACTCTGAATGGGTCTACAGAAATCCTCATCAAACAAATTAGGCTTAAAATGAACAAAATGCAATTCATGCTAAACCAATGCAACCTAAATGTAAGCTGTTTTAGCAGATAATTTCATTTGTTCTAAACCAACATGATTTTGTGTGTAATGGCTTTGATCCTTCTAAAGACTGCCCCCTCTTTGTTCATAATAACTAAACTATATGTGATAAATTGCAATGGTTCTTTTTGGGGCAACTTTTGCCAGAACAGTTTGGAATCGGATCACTGATTGCAGTTTAAGGGTCTTGCTACAAATCTGACTTGGATTCGAGTCCAGGCTTTGACTTGACCACTTTAATGCCCTTTTTCTATAAGGTTTTTGCAGTAGAGAGCAGAATTTAAGGTTCCATCAGTTGCTGCAAGTCATCAAGGTCCTAAATCAACAACGTGGCCCCAGACCATCACACTACCACCACTATGTATGACTGTGAGCAAGATTATCTCATTCAAAACAATGTTCTGTTTGCTTTAAACCAGATGTGACAGATGTAAATTGTTGAAAAGTTGCACTTTCATTCCATTGGTTTGCTGAACAGGCTCCTAAAAGCTTTGATGTTTTTCCAGTGTTATTTTGCAGATCTGATTTCTGATACCTGCACAGTCCTGAATTCTGACCTTAACCTTGTAGAAAACCTTTGGGATGAACTAGAGCGGTGTTTCAATTCTATTTTTATTCTCTAGCTTTGAACACACACCTAAAAGTTGTGGAAGATGTTCACATATTTTCTGTCTTCTGATTGAAAAAAAAGGTTTACAAGTGTGATCATTAAAAAATTTGTTGTTGTTTTTTCCCCACTGCAGCAGATTCCTAACTGCCGTTTCATTCAAAAAACAAAACAAACAACAACAACCAAAAAAGAAATATCTCCCTTCTTTTTCCTATTCTCACGGTTCTTCCAGTTGGAGTCTGGTCCCCGGATAAGCAGTGCAGGACAGCTGCAGGTAACAGCGCTGGTGACGAGGAGCGGCTCTCCGTGCGTCACGGTGCGCTCCGGACTCTCCTCCCCTCCTGTCAGATGTTCAGATGCTCATCATGTGATGCTCCGTCCGTCCCCTGAGTCCTGTGAGCGCTTCGTCTGGACCACAACCATACACGCAAGCTTCTAGGTGGATATGCCCATTTATTTCTCCTCGTATTATCCGACAACCGCGTTCATTATAAACGGAGGACGTCGCCGCGAAAGAGCCACGGTGAGCAGGGACTGACTTGAAAATTGCATCATGTTGACAGTTTTCCTGCAGAAGTTTGGATGCATTTTCAGTGTAGTTGTAATCTTCTTGTGTCCCTGCTTAAAATAAAAGATAAACTTAAATTTGTAGTAAGTTGTTTGGATATGGGGTTCTTGACTGTTGGAAAATGTTCTTGTTTCCAACAGAGGTCAGGGGATATTCATGCTTGACCTTGGGTGTGTTTAGAAGTCGTTGTATCCCACATGAGGGGCAGAGGCAAACATATCCCCATCATCAGAACATGTTTGAGCTCATCTGCTCTGTGTGATGCTTTTAAGGTCAATCAGGAGTCTGCTCAGATGTTGAACAGTTTTTGGTGTGTCCCAGACTGAGGATTGCTTTAGATATGATGCCTGGCTATATTCAGAGGTGTTCAAAGACATAGATGTTGATGAGATGGTGACCCAGAGTTTCTCTGCTTGAAAGAGCACTTACAGTCATGAAAGGAGTAAATAATTAATATCAACGGGTTTCCAGAGTGTGCAATAGTCACACAAGGGGAGTTGCAAAACTGAAAGGAGATTAAAATTAGGAAACTTTCTTTGGGAAATGACAAAAATGGATGGAAATTAACAGGGATTTGGAGAAATAAAAAGAACAAATGATGAATTATGGATGCAGAAGACAGGCATCTTAAAAAATATTCAGGATTTTATATCTATATATGTATATAATCTTGACAAATCAATCAAATTTAATATCAATGCACCTCAGTTATCAATGTTATGAACTTAGCACACTGAGGCCACGCCTCCTACAACCATGGAAGGATGATTTCCTAAAACAGGAAAATTGAGGCCTCATATATGTCTGTTGGCTACATGCAGTGAGGTTAGGTTTAAAAATAATGATTTGCGAGTATAATTTGTTTATAGCATAAATGTCTGCCAGGGACGAGATATGATGTGTATATTTAGGATTAGATATGTTGTGATTTGTTTTGATTTTACCTTCTTCCCAGTTTATTCCCAATTAATTTCTCAAAGATTATATAATTTCCATTTAAGCTTTTTTAAGCTTTCCAGATTAACTTCAACTGGGGAGTTATGGAAATAAAGAAGGGAAAGATAATTTTAAAGATAAAAAAAAATATCTAACATAAGTAATAAAAAAGGGAAATAATGGTACTATGGTGGCCTCTGAGTTTTAGAGTGGGTAGGGCCCAAAATGAAGTTTTTGTTGAGTTCTCCATTACTCTTTGTCCGGTTCTTCAGTTCCACAGTATTTATTAGTGATGCCTAAATTTATACCATGCAAATTCAAGGCTCATTTGTGGGTCTGTTTGCAGATATTGTAAAACAATAGATATAATGAACCCAGATTTTTGATTATATTCTGTATTTATTATGGAGCATAAAACTCGAAGGAGTGAAATATTCTTGCTCTCTATAGGTTGTGGATAAAATGAGTTAGAGGAAATTTCACACTTTGACATTTGCCTGTTTTCACATCTTTATTATAACAACAGGAAGAGTTTCAGAAGCTTCTAGACCTGAATTATCTCTTATCTTACAGCACGTTATTGATATGTGAATACAAATGTGGATGAGATGCAGACTTTTCTGTCAGCTGTTGTCTTTGCCTCAAGGCATTGGTGACCGATTGTGTTGATGGCATAAAGGAGAAATAATTACTTTGTTTAATGAAGAGGAATAAACACATCCACATATAGTTTACAAAAACAAAATACCAACAGCAGATAACTTCATGCTATGATGAACTCTAATTAAGGAGATTTGATTGTTGTTCAAGGTAATGAGCTGCACATCTAGAAACAGAAAAAGATAAAGATCAGGGATGCCTTGAGAAGGATGACTATCATTTCAACATGTTTCATAACAAACCTTGATTTATTCAAGTGGGATTTTAAGTGAAGGAAGATCACAAACTAGTGCATAATTGTTAGGTAGAAAAAAAACTTTTCTGAGACTCCTAAATAAAATCCAGTGCAGCCAATTTAATTAAAGAAGACTATAATCAGTTGATAAAGTCAAGCTGTGTGGGTTTAACTCCTGCTGTTCTCTGAAGGCTTCACATGTTTATTGACAACATCAGGGAACAAACAGCATCATTAAGACCAAGAAACAAATTAGAGAAGCCAGCAATGATGCTGTAAATTAGTTTAGAGGCAGGTTTGTTGTATTTTGTAGTAAATAAGTGACAACTCTGGAGGAGTAGTGGGGATGTCAGTTTATGTTTATGTAAAATTGAATGGAGCTTATGGTGTGTTGACTCGGAACAGGAAAGTTAGAGTGATCTCCAAATGAAAGGGTTACAGTTTGCTATCTGTGGATGTCCATCTTCTCATTTTACTGCCAACCTTAACAGTGACTGATCTCTGCTGTACTTTGTGCATATAAAAAGTGTTGAAACATAGTGTTAAAAACAATGAAAGCTAAAGCGTTTAAGAGATTAAAAATCTCATCAAGAAGAAAGAACTGCTACAAGCAGTCAAACTAGGAACATTTGACTACTGTTGATGTGAATAGCCTCCATTTTGAATGCAGAAGTTAGGTATGGTCCTGTTGCCCCAACTTTACCCCTCAGAGTTCAGACCATCTGGGTTTGTTTGATTTTTGTTTTTTTATTTTATTTTGTACTCTGATGTCCTAAATTAAGATGATAAAGCATATGTAATCGTGGAAAAAACCTTTGGGGGGTGCAGAGGCTTTAGAAGGTTCACTTATCAATAGAGTTTAGCTCATATCAGGTAAAGTAGTTTTCCTTTCACTTCACTGTTTCACTTATATTTTGAGCTGTTCTGATAAAAACCTTTATAAAAATCTGTTACATACAGTTAAGTTTGTGGCTTTTAGCCTGAAAAAAACACAAAAAGTTTGCAGTATTTAAAAAGTAAACAATAAACAAAAGAGAAGAAGAAGAGCTCTAAGGCATCAACTTCCATCATTAGCTGAGTTCATCTACTCTCTGGGTCGATTTGTTTTATTTTCCAGCGTGATTATTGGTTCTGTGAGCTGATGTGTTCCTGGAGCTGGCAGGATGATCCAGCAGTGGCTCATATTACGAGTCTTGTATACTGTAGAGTGATAATAAATGACAAGTCAGAGAAGCGGCACACGGGAGGAGGGGATTTATAGTTAATGCACGCAGGATTACCATGACTAGTGGATTATTGCATCAGCAGCTCATCTTCTCATGGGGAAAGGAAAATCTGTTTTTCTAAAGAATAACGTATTGTACATATGTAGCTTCCTTTTGTTGTTGAGAGTGTTTGTTGGGTATCTCAGGTCTTTCTTTTAAACACATGGAAGCAGAGCAGAGTGACCATATCAAGATTAAACAGAGGTGAATAATCCAGGTCCAGAAAGTAAACGTACTGCTTAGCTTTTCTTCATCCTGTTGACTTAACCAGATGATTAGTACCAAGTATGGTTGTGAAGCTGGAAATGAACATGGTTGGAACTGATCTCTGTACAGAGTTTTTACTCTCTTTACCTGAATGATCAACTTCTGAAAAGAAATGTTTAATAAATTTAGGATCATTCTAACTAACTCAACAAAATGAAATAATGAAGAGATAAACATCTAAATAAAAAAATAAATAACATGACTTATTCATCAGTAAGATAAATGGTTAGAATTATATGGAGGGTGACGAATGCCACAATACAATAAATAAATGACTTTTTAAATAATTGTATAAATGTGTCTTTAATTTATTTAATTAATACAGAATTGATAAATATATAAATTACTACGTTATACACAGTGAAATATATTAATTTATTTTGTTTAGTGAATATAATATTTTTTTAATTTTATCAATTATTTCATGTTTCTATGCTGAAGCTCACCATGAATTACTTTAAAACTCCCACACATCCATCAAGGTCAAGGAGGCGGGACTCGGGGTCATCCTCATGAAACCCTGTCATCTGATTGGCTGTTTTTCACTGAGAGAGATAAGACAGCTTCTTTCTGATTTTCTTTTATTCTAAAGTCATTTTCTATTGCTAAAAAACACGTAAATAATGTTCTTAAATCTGATGCTCTTTATTTACAGCACATTGGGTGCTATAAATACAACTCCAGCCTCTGTCACTGTAGTCTGGTCTCCAATTTATGAGAGAGTGTGAGTCGGCGTTAGTCTGTGGGCGGGGCTAACTTTGATGCTGCTGAAGTCTCAAGCAGCTCCCAGCATGCTAGACCACAGCAAGCTTTGTTTCTTGTAAGCTTATTAGACACATTTTACACCAAACTAGGAATATAGAGGCTGGAGTTGCTGACGCAGTTTATTGTAAATAAAGTGTTTAAAGTAAATAAAGAATAAATGAAAGTTCTCTTAGTAATAAAATTGACTTTAAGATAAACATAAAAAACAGGAAGAAGTTTTCTTATCTTAATCAGTGAGAAGCAGCCAATCAGATATTAGGGTTTCTATGTAAGTGGCCATTGTCCCGACTCCTTGACCTTGACAAAAATGTGACAGTTAAAATTAATACATGTTGTGCTTCAGTACAGGAAATCATAAAATACTTATTTTTACTTCATAAATTGAATCAGTATATTAGATTGTGGCAGATATAATTAATAAACACATATTATTAAAACGATCTGTATTTATTTCCAGTTTTAATTAATAAAGGACACATTTAAATAGATATTTCATAAGTCGTAAGACACTCATGATGCTCCATAAAGTTACCTTATCATCATCATCATCAACAGGGTTATTGACTTAGGATCATTCAATATTTTGCAAACTTTGGTTTGTTTGGACACATTATTTCTATTTTGTGTTGTTTTAATTTATTAGCTTTATATTTTATTGAATAAATTGTATTTTGTAGACGTTTTTGGTTACTTTCCAGAGGGGCAAGCATTAGGGGCCCTCACATCAGGAGGTAAAGTTCTTAATTAGTTAATGAGTCTTCTGTTTTATCCTTTTCATTCTCAGTCATTAACAATAGGTTTCTCCTACTGTAAACAAATATTCTCAATGCAGTTTACTTGGTCTTAAATCAGAGGATAATTTCTACATTTAAATCAAAGAACTCTAGACTGTGTTTGTCTAAAATCTAAAAAGGAAACACAGCTTCAACTTAAATAATTAGCCTCAATTAGTAACAAGTAATTGAACAAAAATTGCCCGACTTAATTTTTTAAGTTTATAAGTTTAAAATGTAAATATATTAATTTGGATCAACTAGATTCAATTACTTGCTACCAGTTGAAGCAATTAGTCTAAGTTGGAAAAGCATTTTATTTTTATTGTATATCTAGTATGACATCTGTAGGTTTTGTTGTCATGTTAACTGCTGAATCAAGTCTATGTCAGAATATATGTTTATCTTTGTTTTTTCCTTTTAATGAAACATCACAGTGTTTACAGTTTTGTGGCAGATTTGTTCTTTTTTATAAACAGAGAAGAAGCTTATGGAATAAAAAAAACCATAAAAAATTAGACAGAGGAGCATGTGACATGGATCAGGAAAACACATGCGATGGTTCTGCATCCAAAGCATCATGTTTACCTCCTCCAAACATTTGTATGAAAGCAACTGTTCCCTTAAAAAGGGGTCGGGATGGATGTTACTGCACTGCTTTAGAGGATTAGGGGATTTGCAGGGGAAAAAAGCATCGCTGAAGCTAAGCTTCCCAAAGCAGGGAAATTAAACAGAACAATTTTCAGGATTGGAAACTTTAGGAGAAAAAAAAAATGTTACATAAGTCAGGAAGTATCTTGGTGAAATCAGTTCAAATACTGTTTTCACGACTCTGCAGACTTGAAGTGTTATTTAAAGGCAGCCCTAAGGTAAAGTAAGCATTAAAGTAGAGTTCATACTTAAAATAATTTAGCATCAAAATTTGAATATAGAAGAGAAAACTATTTCTCCTCTATATAGTTTGATTTATTTGTGGTTTTGACTTTGAGTTGTTTGTTTTTCTGAATGCAGAACTGAAGCCAAGAACTGGGGTCCAGCTGTTAATCTTCAGGATCCTCCTCCTAGCTGCATCTATTCAACTCTTCTCCTCACTCCTCTTCTGTTAGTAATTGTTTTCCTCCTAGTTTCGGCCTCTCTATCCTTGGTTTTATTCTCTCTCCATCCCCATCCCCCTCCCCAGACCCCCCAGCCTCCCTGATGCCTAAGAACAGCAAGGTGATACAGCGCGAGCAGAGCCATGAGCATGTCACAGAGTCTGTGGCCGACCTGCTCGCCCATGAGGAGCCTCTTGATTATAAGAGCAGCTCCCTGAATGTGGGAGCAGCTGCTGGAAAGAAGGTCCCTGGGATAGAAGTGCCCGAAAACGATGGCCGGCCTGCGTGGAACAGCAAGCTGCAGTACATCCTGGCCCAGGTGGGCTTCTCTGTGGGCCTCGGAAACGTGTGGCGCTTCCCCTACCTTTGCCAAAAGAACGGTGGAGGTGAGCAGGATGAAAGTGTTTCATGTGAAAAAAACCTTGATCAGTTAATTATGTGGAAATTCTGTCAAATTAAGTTGAGGCTATTGTGATTAATTATTATTAAAAAAGGTTTCAGTATTATTTTACTAAGCTTAGTTTTGTTCAATGTTATCAAATTCAAATATATTTCGATTAACTTCATTCAAGCAAAACCAATTAGAAGTCAATTTGGTTCACTTACATTCAGTTCTTTTGAGTTTTGTTTAGATCAGTCTAACTTCCTATAATTTATTCCTGTTCAGCTCAGTTACATTTAATTTTGCCGTTTCTTTTTGCTTTAGTTCAGTTCAGTTTAATTACACTGGTTTAAACAAAGTCCAGTTTAGTTCAGTTCATTTGTGTCTAGTTCCATTTACTTTAAATCAATTCAATAATCTTTAATTGACATTTTTTGTTATCATTTTCAGTTATTTTATTGCATGTTCATTGTTTTTTAAGATGATCATTTTTTATTTATATAAGTGTCCAAATATTTTATTTTATTTTTATTTATTTACCTTTATTTAAAGAAAGAATCCATTTCTCATCCTGCATGTTTTTTGCATTATTGTGTACTTGCTAGTGATACACAAAATACCAACATTACAGTTTTCTCAGTTGTTTTCTTGCATTTTTCAAATCTCTGGTGACATTTGCACAACAGTTAGTTCAATGTCCACAACTTTTAGTAACTTCTGCACATCATGGTAGCGGTTTCTAATTCCTTCCAAGAAATTACACATGGTTTGGACTTACTTTCATACAACTCTCTGCTATTTTAAACATTATCATTAACTTAGGTCATGTCAATCAACATTAACTAGACTTCTAAATTCTGAATAGTTATTCCATATAAAACCAATTATCCTTAATTCATTACTGTAGTCACTACATCATCAAAAATGAGTAGGTGTGGGCTCTAACTTGACACCATCTGAGTATGTTGTTGTTTGGGTTAATGTGAGTTTTAACCATTGCAATTTGGAGACTCAGGCAGTGGTGGAATATCTCCCTCCCTATGAACTTTTCCTAAATCCTAAATAAAGAAATAAAATCCTAAATAAAGAAGCTCTTCTCTTCCTGGACCTGCATCCACATACCCCAGTGGCCCTGCCATGGAGCCAGCATGTCCTGGAGAGGGTGGATCCGACACTCGAGGAGAGACTTTCCTTGCTGCAATGCAAGAGATGATATAACATTTGGAGGAAACTATGCAGCCAGACAGAAGGGATGTGGATGTGCATGTGCATGAATTATTTACAGAACCATATATATTTTCATTTCCAATATGTGCCGTTATATTTCTTACAGTTTACACAACCCCAAAAGGAGTTATAGTTTTTTTTCTGTTGCTTTAGTTCATTTACTAAAACATGGTTCAAGTCTATTATTTTCTTCAGACCTCTATTTCAGCAGCATTTTCTGTTTGCAAATCACTAAGAAAATTTCTCATCATTCTTCACACTTTTCTAAAACTCTTTCCAAAACTCTACACACAACTTCAGCCTAAATCATTTTGTTTGGCCAATGCAATTGTCTTATTAACAAATGGAAGATGCTTTTAGTTAAAACTCTGCCTCTTTAAAAAAGAGAAATTTAAACCTAGCAGCAAAACTCTACCATTGTCAGCACTCAGCATCCGATTGGAAAAGAAATGACTTGTTTCCTTGTTTTAACACATGAATCATAAAGGGTAAAATACACAATACATAGGATTCCTAAAGCAAATAGAAAACTATATTTCTTTCAATTGCTTATAAGAAAAAAAGAGGTAATCATAGGGATTAAGGACGCCTGTTCATAGACATCCCTGGTAATACTAGTAGTATCCACTGATGGTACTGAAGATGTTAGTATAAGAAATAAAGCTCACTGTTCTTGGTTCAGTTTGCTCTACTAGTGGTTATTTTAAACACTTGACCTACTACAGTATAAAGTATAAAAAAACCGCAGCACATCACAGTAATCAAAGACTTGTGTAAAAAAGTTTAAATAATGGAAGAGTTTTGATTTACAGAACATGTTTTGAGAACTTGAAATCCTGCTTGGAGTTTCTGTGTGACTCTATTTGCAAATGACATTTCTGAATGGAGAAATGTGTCTAAGCAATTGCAAAAATAAGCCTTTTTTCTCTTTTACACAACAGTGTAAACAAAGTAAAATTACAAAAAGCATATGCAGTAGAAATATACAAAACACACAATTCTAAGTATCTTATACAAAGTTACATAAGACAATAAATAACAGTAATGTCTAGCTTCATCAAATAGCATATAGTGCTGTCTTTAGCACTTTTTTGTTGGAAAACATTTACAGTATAAACTGTCATAATGAAAACATGACAAAGCTTGTTCTAAAAATAATGGTGTCAGAAATTTTCATTCGATGAAACTGACCCTTTTCCACTGCAAATGTGAATAATTTATAGTTGTACGCTACCGGCTACTAGGTTTGTCTGTCAAGCTGAAAAAAGTCATTCAGCAGTTCACCTTAGCAGTCCTCAGAGTGCAGCCATCAAAAGCTGCACATCTCTTTCATCAGATCAGAACTGCTAAGAGGGCCGCTGCATTGTGTTAAAAAGTCTAAATATAGCCTCACGATTGATTACTACAGCTGGCAGGCCAGGGTGAGTTGAACCTATCCTGTAAACAGAAAGGAGGAAATGTATTGGTGTAACCCTATAGGAATGAGGCTTTATTTTTGCCTGGGGTGAATACATGTAATGGATGAGATGAAGGGTGTGTTTTACTATCCGGAGAAGCATCTTGTCATGATAAACCAGCATGCTGATGCTCTAATCGCTCTGCCTTTTTTAAGCTCTGCTACCTATGCCTGATTTACTACGTTTACTACAGTTTATTGCCTATAGGCTCAATTTATTTCCTGCAGCCCCCCGACTGCTCTGGTTGAGAGTCTTGGCCTGCAGCCATGTTTTACGTGTAATTTACTGTCTGGGAGCCTATTACCGACACATTAAAGACCAGCTTTCCTTAGAGTTATCGCTTTTTGACTCCAGTGTGTTTTTATTTTCCACCCTGGTCATGCATTCACTTTTTAAAATATCATCCTTTTTTTCTTGTTTGTCTTCATGCTTGACTTCTATAGTTGTATAAAACATTATCTGGAGGAGATAGCCTTGTTCTAGATTCACTGTGATGTGTAGTCAATTTAAGCTGATTAAAGATCTCTTTTTTTTTTTCCTGTCTTCAAACAATGTGTCCAAAAGTCATGCGTGTCAACAGATGCACTTTCTGCTTTTGATGTAATAATAGCACAAGTTTGCCTGCTTTAAGCCTTAATATCCAGGATAAATGCTGAAAATATAAGATAATATTAGACTAAATCTATGATCTTTGATTTGATGATCAGTATGATTGTTTGTTTAGGGATCAGGTAAAAACCCACATGTCTGGTTAAAGAAAAGACAGAGAATGGAAAAAAGTAGAGAAACATTGAATCCAACTAAAGCTGAAAGGCAAAAAATGTTTATAGTGAATATTGTGACGTCAGCACTGGAATCTAAATGAAAACTCCAAAACTAAATCAAGGATTTACGTTGTTCTACTTACCACCTGGAGGAACAGAATATTGCATACTCAATGGCAATCCAGCACATCACAGGCCCTAAATATATTTAAAAAATCTGGATTCTTGATCAATTTATGCAAACCAGGAAACTGGCTGAGCATGTTCTCTTCTACAACTTCTCCTCCTCTCTTCTTTTTCAGGTGCATATTTGGTCCCTTATTTCATCCTCCTCCTCATCATCGGCATCCCGCTCTTCTTCTTGGAGCTGGCTGTGGGTCAGAAGATCAGACGTGGGAGCATCGGAGTTTGGAATTACGTCTGTCCCCGGCTTGGAGGAATTGGGATGTCAAGTCTGATGGTACCTTTGCTTATTATCCCCTTCAATGTAAATAATCTCCATGCTAAGGTAATGACAGTTGATGTTTTAGCAACAGCTGTCAGATCTTACAGAGGAAGAAAATGCTGAATGTGCAACATGGAAACCATAACAGGACAAAGCTCTGTTTGTTGGATTAATGACCATGTCGATTTCCTGCATGAGTAACACCCACAGCCATGCTAAGGAGAAAGAAGACCTCCTGTGCAGGCTTTGTGCACTAACGTAAGAAAATATTTTCCAGAAATAAAGTAGGATAAACCACAACGGATTACATTTTACAAATTATAGAGCAGTTGTTGCTAAAGCTCTTTGTAATATTTAATCTTGTGATTTAACCACCTGTTTGATGTTGCTGAACTGTTTAAACCAGGCATGCCCAAACTCGGTCCTCGATGGCCGCTGTACTGTGACATTTTGAGGTTTCCGTGTTTAAGCTTAGCTAATTCTGATGATTGCAGTTCAGCAAAAGCCTGTTAATCATCTATCAATGGAAATCAGCTGTGCTGAAACAGGGAGACGTCTGAAACCTGAAGGACAGCCCTTGAGGACTGACTTTGAGCATGCCCGGTGTAACTGTTTGATATTTAACTGCTGGATTTAATCAGCTTTACTTTATGTATTTAGTGTAGTATAACTTGGCCAAAACAAGAGTCCCCAACAAGACTATAAATATGTACTAAAATGAACTGAATTGATTTGAAATCAACAGAATTAAATTTGATTCAATTTGAATAAATCCAATAGAATCAAATCAAATGTTTTAGTTAAAAGCAGGGCTGAGATTAGGGCATATATATTTTATACCCAAAACGTTAGTTTTAGTTTCCTCAGTTTAAAGAACACATTCCCTTAAAAAGTGTCTGGTCTAAGTCATGGTTTCTTCTATGCTTGGTAACTTTTCAGCCCAGATTTTGGCAGAACTAGTGTTGTTGTGAATAATGAGACTCTTAACAACTTCAGCCAGTATTGTCAAAAGGACTTTAGTTTTTTTTTTCTCTATTTCTTTTTTCAATATTGCACCAGGAACCTGTGTGATCAAGGTGTGCCTTTATTTGTTATATACTTATAATACAATATATAATATATATGAATTCCAGTCAAATGTTGTAGATTAATCTCAGAAGAAAAAAAACTTACAGATGCATTAAAAACAAAAAAGATGTAGATGAAAAGTAACGTAAAGAGCAGCTGGCTGAGATTTCAGCTTTAAAAAGCTAAGGGGACTCACCAGTTCCCCAGGTGTTCCCTATCACTGTAACCAGCGTTGCAGAACAGAGGAAAAAAAACTCGACCTAAGCAGAAGAAGTCCTGCAAGGGTCAGTGCGCTGCAATTGAAATCCTTTAATTACAGATCGCCAGCATGCGTGAGCGGCTCAGCAAAAGCTGAAGTTTCAGCTGTTTGCTTATCTGGAGTAAACAGCTATGCCATCAGTCCTAGTAGGATTATAGAGCAATTTAAGAAAAAGTCCAAGTGTGTTATTCCGCAACAGGAAAGAAATTTAGAAAATATAAACTCTGTGTCAAGTCTTCTCATGACTGGATATTCAAACAGATTTAGAAAATAATATTTGAGAGCTACATATGACTCTATGAGCACCAGTAATCATATTGAAAATTATTGTTAGGAAAAAGTAAGTTTATCTTATTTTAACCGGTTGCTAAAAGAAAAGTTCTCCTGACCAGACTATGACCTTCCACACTTTTGCTCTACCTTAAATGACTTCATGTACTGGTATCGCTTTAAATGGATCAAATGAATCCATAACCATGTATTATACTATGTAAAAAAATAATATCAATAACTTTATAACTCTCTACATAATTAATCCAGTAAACCCATCTAAATAATTCCTGACAAGCTACACAAGTTAAATAAAAACACTCCAGGTAATTAAAAACAGAATACCAACATCTTTCACAGCTATTCAACACATAGCCAATGCTACCTGCATTCTGCATGTGCTTGTACACGTGTTTGTATCTTTCAGACGTGGTTTGCAGACGTCATTTATGTGTTTGAGAATGCAAGGCAGCCTTTATTCAGAGCAGCACGACTGGCAGAGGAGTAGCTCTATAAATACCACAGAGAAGATCACTGCTCAAAAGAAAATACTTGAATTATTCATGCTTTCTCCAACCTTATTTGGAGTCTGAATGTCCTTGTTGGAAAGACTGCAAGGAAGACTGGCAGCAGCATGGGACATTCACAAAATACCCTGCTTCATTAAAACGTTTGCATGAAACAGATGTTATTCTGCATTTAACATCTATCTATCTATCTATCTATCTATCTATCTATCTATCTATCTATCTATCTATCTATCTATCTATCTATCTA
>JAUZNJ010108257.1:0-20387 GCA_034780135.1 Jordanella pulchra | reverse complement strand
GTTCGAATTCTACCGGCATTTAAAAACATGTAAGCATTTGGGAGCGGGGGCGCTCCCATCGTCCGTAAAGGGTTAATGAGTCAATGCAATCAGCTGGTTTTCCTTAGATAGAAACGTTTAACTAATATCTGTGATTTGATTGAAAATTCTTTGTAAAGTGCCTTGAGATGACATGTGTTGTGAATTGGTGCTATATAAATAAACTGAATTGAAATTTAATAGAAACTTAATTGAATGGGCCACTTAACAACGTTACATTTTTTTTCTGAGTCTTTTAAAAGCGGCCTTGTCCCTAAGCTTTTGGGCAATGAGCTTCTCATTTGGTTGTGATTGGGATTAAGGTTTTGTACTGATGGTGGGTTGATGGGTAGCTGTTTAGGTCTACCCTAATCAGCCCTAAACCTCTACGAGCATCATGCTTGACTGGCAGTATGGTGGATTGTGGATGTTAATCCTTTTATTTTAAGGTCAGACGTAACAGACCAAACATCTCCCCAAAAGTCAAAACTTTCATCTTTTCAGTTCAATTAAGTTCAATTTTCCCAAAAATCATCCAGGTGTTTTTGAAAAACATAAGACAGTCCTTCCCGTTCTTTTTGGTCAGCGTCTCTCACCTTAGAAGACTACTAATAAGGCTATTTTGCTAAATCTTTCTTATTGTTTAGTCTCCAACTGACCTAAAGAGAGCAAATTAAGTCTGCACCGTTTACATCTTGTTCTGGGTGGCTCTGTGGTCTCCATCTTTAACAGCCAGCATGCTCTTTGAGTAATCCTGGTTGACCAGCCTCTCCTGTGAAGGCCTGGGAAGTCTGTTAAAATGATTCTATCATATCTTCAGGTGAGGCCATGATCCAGGTTTTTGCCTATGAAATTTGAGCAAAAAAGCACAATCTTGGTTTTTGGGTCAATATACGGCACTGGGTTTGTTAATGGTCGGGTGGATTTACAGAAAACTCCCCTATTGTAACTTGAGAGGGCCATATCTGTCACTGACAGAGTCATGTGACCCTAAGTACCATTTATGGCAGTCTGAACTGCCCTAAACACAAGCACTAACAAGTTAAAAGGGCAAAAAGCTGTTGTTTGGCAAAAAAAACAGTGATATTACCCTAACCAGACAAATCTTTTGGTTTGTTCATGTAGGACTTAATCTAAAGGGGTAAATGAAGACATGTCTTTACAAGTAACTCTGTAACTTCTCAATCTGTTGGTCCAAAGTTGTGTGCTATCATAGAAAACACATAGAAACCTTTTGAGAAGTTGGGAAGTCCCACACTAACTGAACTGGTGATGGAAAAAATACTACTTCCTTTTCCTAGCTCCTTCCTAACTACCAGCACTATGGGTGACCGCTGACACACTTTTGCCTTGGCATAGGTGAGCTTACCGACTTGCTCTATTTGATGGGAGCCTGTTACATTTTGTACCAGTGTAGTGTTGCCAATTGCTTTCTGGGGCACTAAACCTGGAAGTTACTGGTCTAGCACCCCTACTGGCCAAAATTTGCACATGGTTCCTTTAAGCTTAGGTTTTTAAAAACATTTATAGCTCTTTTACATTTAATTTATGAACCAAATAGAGCAATTACTTGTAGTCATGGCCACAATTTGCTTGGGTTAGCTTTTTTACCTTAAGAATTAAAACGGTGGTAAAATGGTTTGAAAAAAGGGTTTTCAAATGTACTTAGGTTATCTTAATATAGTACATTTTTTTCCAAGACTCTAAATAACTAACTGTGAAAAAACAAGAACTGGATATCAGAAATATTGCCATTTCTGATGACTGATATTTTACATATCTTCTCCATAAGCTTCAGCAAATTTTTCAATGATTGGTTCAAAGTCAGACGTGGCACAGCTGGAAGCACTGTTGTACTTCTTCTCCCAGTGCCTCCCTGGTTTCTCCCCAGGTACTCCAACTTCCTCCACAGACCAAAACATGACTCTAAGGTTAATTTGTCTCTTTTGGTTGCCCATAGTTGTCAGCATGAGTGTGTTATCTTGTCAAATCCCATGAATAGCTGGGGTGTTAAAGACAGTGAAAGAGTTCAAGGCGTTGCGTTAGTCCTTTTGAAATTCTTCCTTCCACAGCCATTATACATTTTTCTTTTGTTCTGTTTCTTTTTTTGGGTTGGCCAGAATTAGCCATCGGTGACGCACTATCATCTTACTTAGTATAACCTCATAGCCGACTGTAAATTTTGGTACAGACTACACTTCTTAGAAGCACCTGACTGAAGACACATATTCCTTAGAAAATGAAGCTGTGATTCATTAATAGATTCACTCATTCATTTCTAGAATCCCTTTGGTGTTAAAAGGTTATCTTGATGCTTTTTCTAACCTCCCTTATGTCCATTTGGTTCACATCCAGCAGTAATTACAATAATGGAAGGCAAATAGAGCATGAGTCACATCAGGAGCGATTAAGAAGTAAAAGTGAGAGCACATACTGGTTAGAATGGGAATGATTAAAGAAAGAGGAGCTACCTATATCTAAATAGAAAGCCTTGATTCCTTGAAGAGGATGAACATGCACAAGCATACACACACATAGAGCAGCTGTGCAGCATTTCACAGAAATAAAATTTAGGTATTAAAATGACAATTTCCAACCTCCAGAACCGATCAGGCTTCATTTCAGAAAATGAAAACGTATCTCAGAGAGACATGATCGACCCATCAGTCACATCAAGAGTTAATTCACAAAGCAGAGTGATTAAAACAAGCCTGCAAGGTGAATTTGACTTACGTCCGAGTCAACACACAAACACACACACACACACACACACACAGCCAACAGTGCACTGTAGCCACATGGTAAAGAGAGAAAATAACATACAGTTGTTCACAGGCTGCATATCTGCATCCAAACACACACAAGCATGTTGGAGGTGGCCGTCCCACACCCATATCAGAACAGTCCATGTAAACACTCTACCTCGAAGCCTCTCCCACCCACTCAAAACACGGCACACACTCTCACACACCCCCAAACCCAAACACCCTCCTACTCCATTCGTCTCCTCCATCAGTCCACACGCCCATCCCTGCTTCTCCTCCTTCCCCGATCCGACCATCCTTACCTTGCAGCAGGCTCTGGAGGTTGAGCTGCGCCTGCTGGTGCAGCTCCTCGACACATTCTGGCCTGCTCCACGAGCCGAACACGTTCACGCTCTGTTGCCATGGAGACCTGAAATGGCCCGCGCTGCCGCCGCCGCAGCCGCCACTGCTGCTGCTGCCTCCGCCGCCACTGCTGTGGTTACCGTCGCCGTGGCTGCTGATGCTGCTGCTGCCACCGCGCCTTCCGCTCTCTGCCTCGAGACCGCTGGTGGCTGAGGGAGGAAGGGAGCGAGGGGAGAGCGAGGGAGGGAGAGAGGGATAGTGAGAGGGGGTGATGGAAGGATGGAGAGATGAGCGAGGGGAGAAGTGAAAGCGAGATGAAGAGGGTAGATCATTGTAGGAAAAGTGGGGATGGAAAAAGGAAGGGGAATAAAGAGAAGGGTGGGGTGGAGAAATGGGGAGAGGAGAGAAAAAAAAACACATGTAAATAAAAAAGCATGATTTGCATAACTAATAGAGACGTAGATTGCACAACATTATCTGTTGTCAGGGAAAAACAAGGTTCTAGGAACGAGGAAAGGTGGCAAAGGAGGAAGGAAGGAATCCATAATTAAAAACTCCATAAACGTTTAAGGTGAGGAGGAGGAGAAAGGGGGAGAAAAGTACAGAACGGATTTGGAAAGGAATCAGAGAGGATCACCTAATTAGCCGAGGAAAGGAGCAAGAAGAAGAGAGGGACCGTGAAGGGAGGGGATGAGGAGAAGGATACATTAGGCCTGAGTAGGATAAGAGGATAGAAGAAAGAGGCAAAAATGAATAACTGTGGCAGTGGAAGAGAAAGGAAAGCAAGAGTGGAAAGAGAATAGATTTGTTGATTATAGGGAGAACTAAAAGCGTAGGATTTAAAAACACAAAAGGAAATTTAAAAAAGGGGGAAAAAGATGGTCTCACTTCTGATACAAAATATATGTCGCAATATATCATCCTGATCAATAACAGCGATGTATTTTGGAAGTGAATGAGACTAGCATGAATTTCTTAAGTCTTTTCACACATACAGTCTCAGATAGAAGACGACTTCCAAAGAAGAAATCGTTGACATGTCAAAAAGGGAACAGCAAGACTTTTCTGAACACTCACAGACAGAGACAGAGAGTCTTCTTCAGGGGTTACCTGAAGTTCACGCAATATGTATCTGTCCCATCCAAATATTTAATAATTAAACTACATTTCAAGTTGCTTTTTCTTCACACATCCCTTTTATCACTTTGATTTAGTAGGTTCGCAATCTTGTCTTGACCCATTTAAGTATATAACTAAACAATCCCATTCCAGGTAGTGGTATACAAACATTTTCTCACAATCATTTATTTGAAAACAGCTTAACAATAAAGCTAACAATGCAATATTTTAATCGAATCAGACTTTTTGTACACAGTTATAAATCAGGTGATAACAATTCAGAGTCAACCTATTTTACTCTAAATAGAGTATTTACAACTATGCACAGTGTAAATCTGCTCAAGTGTTGGAGTTATTAGTAAAAAATGTGAGAGCCATGCAGTGTAAATTTTACTCTATATGGTGTCGATTACCTGCCGTCTCAGAGATGTCTGCTTGATTCCAACACTAAAGTTAGTAAAATCTGACACCGGTTATAGAGTAAATTTAATACTAACTAAATGTTATCTGAAAGAGTGTTATTTTCAACTATGTGGTGTCAAAGGAACACTTGGGTTTTTTGTTTTACTGTGCAGGAAATAGATGTGTAATTCACTGTAGATCTAAAACTTAGAAAGGTTTTCTAAGTTTGTCTTATAAAAAGAAAGGATTTCAGTTTGCAAATCTGTTTAGGATCAACTGGAAAATCATAGAAAACAACTTGTATGCTTGCTGTGTTCAACCTGGTTTAATGAAGTGATTGAAAGAAAATCTGGTTGCATTAAAGTCTATTTAGACAAAAGAAAACCACTGTATAGATGTGGTTTTCCTTGAAATGAAGTAAAAAAGAATGCAGAGGGTGTGGTCATCAAAGATATTTGTTTTCTTTGTGCTGTACCAGTGTAAGATGATTTTAAAATATCCATAATAATTATGCTTTATTGAAAAATAAAAGCCTTAACACCCACCAGCTGAAACATAAATATGTACTTGAACTTGTGGCGCTTTCCTGAGAAAGAATTCGACATGTAAGTTGTAAAGAATCCCTGTAAAATATGACAATTCCTATGTAAATCTGCAGGTAGCTGTCATGTCTTGTTTGGTCTAAAGGAGACATCTTCTCACAAAAGTCACTGAGTGTGGAATCACAATTTCACCCCCCAAGCTTCAGAAATCATTTTCCTAATCGGCTTTCACAAAATCAGCTCCCACCAGACAAGAGCTGCTATTTATGGTGCAGAAGGACACGTCAGGTAGCGTCGGTTTCAGAGGAGAACAGGGAAAAACTGGGCACTGAGGTTTAAATATGTTCTTTTTAGGTAAATCAACTGCGCTCTCTTTTGCATTGCTTCGTCCTGAATGTAATCTCTGTGTAACAATAGAGGAAAATCTGTGCACACAATCAAAAAGAGGGGAGTTGATGGGTAAACGGTTCTTGAATAACACAGAAAAAATCTGAATAAGCAACCCTTCAAGCTTCTTCATTAATTCAATAGATTTCCTTGTTGACCTTAACCTTTAGGTTTTTTCCCCATTTTTAAGGGTTTGCATATTAAAAAAGGAGGTTTCTCAAAACATTATAGATAAATTATAATCTTATTTAAAAAATAAGTAAATGTCTTTTCTGATGACCATTTCATATATAAGGTCAATAATAGCTAGCATGATTTATTAGAGATATGGGCATAGGTATAGACGAAATTCCATTGAAATAAAGCATTTCCATTATGCTACATGTCATGGTTTGTGGGAACAGATATTGCCAAGGACAGGTCCTCGGTAGCAGGACAGGGAAACATGTTTAATAAAAAAAAACAAATCTGAAAACAGTCCTAGATGAGACTGTAAAGAGCAAAAACAGCAAACAGTTGATGCAGCAAAATAAACAATGAGTAGCCTATATATCCACTGAAGCAGAGGTAGAGAAAAGATAAACCAGGCAAATCAGAAGGGCTGATCAGAGGGAACGAGTAGCAGCTAAGGCAGAGAGCAGCTTAAAGAGGGAGAACTAAGTAATGAGGAGGAGCAGAGCAGGTAAAACATAAAAAACGGTAGAAAAAAATTTAACTGAGGTCTTATGGAAAAAAACAAAAGCAAAAAAAAAACCTTCAAATTGGTACACTGCAAAAAGAAATCAAAAAGAAAAAAATCCTGGAGAAAAACTACTCAAACCAAGTGAAGTTATAGTTTCACAAGATTTCCTAACATTTTTAGATTTCAAAATATGCATGTTAAGCATTTAAAATGATTTAATTATGTCTTAAACCAAAAGAAAAAAGATCTAACTCTTCCAAATGTATCTTACTTATCTGTTTATCTCGATAAGAACCACATAATTCGGAGTGCAAGAGCAATAAAACACCAAGAATATTAGAGTAAGAGAAACATCAAAAAATAAAGATGACAAAATATTTTTATCAAGGTAAGACCTAAAGATCATAGTCAACAGCAAATAAATAATAAAAACACATTTAAAAAGAGAATAAAAAACAACTCAGGATTCGAACACTAGCCTACTGTTTCATTGCTCATTATATAACCTGCTAAAAGTATAAACAGGCCTAAAGTTTTTCAGCTCCCAATGGTTTAAGGTTATGATGGGTGGTTAAGAGAAACAAATAAACAGGGATGTGAGGGATTAAAAAACAGAACACAGGCCAATATCTCTACATGCTCGTCTAGTCAAAACAAAATCCCCCAAAAATAAATGACTGGATGCAATCAGTTGTTTTTTCTTAGACATAAAACATTTCACCAGTCTGCATGTATAATTTGATTTGATTTTGTCTGTAAATAAAAGCTTTATTCATTGTTTATTTTGTTTCATTTGGAATCTGATTGATAGCTGAACGGCGGAGTATGATATCTGATCTCTGGGTATACGAAGGTAAAACATCAGCAGTGTCACATCTGGTTAAGAGGAACTGGGGCGCAGTGAAAGATGCAAAAGGAATCAAAATTGAAATGACAAATCAGAACCATAATCATTCAAATTTAAATGATGCCCTACCCAAGCCACCAGCAGCAGCATTTGCCAGGGAGGCTGTAGAAAAACAGGTTTTTTTTGCAGGCCCAGCTGGCTGTTGAAGCATTTTCCTCAATAAATGAAGCTTGATTTCAGACACTCTATCATTTCCCACAGCCTGTCGTCTGTTTTAAGCAGCTAAAACAGAGATGTAGCATTTAGCACTTCTGATGTAGAACTCCACAAACTAAAATATGAAATTTATCATTGTTTTCCAAAATCCTGGGATTTTTAAACTAGTGTAAGTATTTTATGATCTGAGTCTGCATGGCTTTTCTTTACATTACTCATTTATTACATACATATTCCCAGAATTAAAAAGTACGAAAAATGTTGGCTTCTCATGTAAACCTTATTTAATGTAGCGTGTTTTATGGAGATATCTCTACAGCAGGTGAGGCCTGTTCCATGTCATCTTTACCCTTTTGTCCTGCTTCATATACCCCACTGTCTGATCTTCTTTTACATTATATAAATATTTGCTTATGATTAGACAATCAAGGTCAGTTCCCTCTAACTCATTGATTATTTTATTGTTTTTTTAACTTTTTGGTTATTCTAATTGAAGTCTAGCAAATATCTAAAATATCTACAAGATAATTTTGTAGAAATAAGACTAAAGATATACAAAAGGAAAAAAACTGAGTATTCCCAGATCAGTGCCTTGAGTTCTTTTTGTTTGTCTGCTCTGCCTTCTAAAAAACCAACAGTGGTTTGCAGCAGAAGGCTGTCCACACAGACCCTGGTTCTGCTTAAGTTTTCTTCCTGTTAAATGAGAGGTTTTCCTTTCCACTGTTGCTACATGCATGTTTGGTAAGAGGAATTCAAGCGAAGTTAGCAACACAATGTCCATCTCATCTAGGACCTTTCTTTTCCTTACCTTGAAAGCAAGATGAATCGTAGTGAGATTTGTGAATTAAAAAAAAATCATGAAAATACATCTTGCCAGAAGCGAACAGATGCGTTAGCTTCAATACTGAAATGTTTGGGACCAATAAAAAGAAAGCGATGTGTATGACATCACTGCATCAACTAGAGTCAGAGGGCTGAAACAAAACAAACAAGGCTGCACCGGCTTTAGCTGGTGTACCCGTTATTTCTATATTTTTTAAATTAGCAAAAGGATGTGATTTTTTCCCCTTTTTGGATGAGAAGATGGTTTTGCATTCCTCTTGACCAGATTTGGTAAACGTTTGATTTATCCGTTAACTCCGTTAGCTGTGAAACAATTTAAGAACGTGATATGGCCCAGCTGCTACTGCTGCTTCGATTGGCTAAAAGCACGACACAAGAAGCCTGTGCTACTTGATTTACCCAATGAGCTTGAAGAATTGTACTGAATGTGCTTCCCTTTTGCAAACACTTTCGACAAGAGTTTTTTTCAATTTGAATTCTACACAATATCCATCTGGCTTATGACTGTGTTTTTCAAGCCACTAAAACACAGTTAAATCTGCGCAAACCTAAAGGAAATCTGTAACATCAACAATCTTAAATGACCCAGATGAGCGATGCACAAAGTGTGCCTCATTTTTTCAAAACATCAAATCTGTTGGGCATTTGGGTTGATTTTTTGGATTTTTGTAAAACCTTTAAACATTAAAGGTTTAATTTTGGGTTGAATCTCTTTAAGCAAATAACGCTTAAAGAGATTCAACCTTAAAGAAACACATAGCCTCCTTTGTCTGCAGCACTTAACCTCAAAGATTTAGGGTTTAAAATATCTAAAACATCCTGCTAAAATTACCTTTTTCAAGAGTATATTTCTACCAGGTAAGCTGCTTTTTCCTAAGGAGATTAGGAAGTAATAAATGTGGTGCTAATTAATGGCTAGAGCTACATACTACTCTGCAGCAAATTTAATCTGATGGTTTCTCAGTATCTAAGTATGGATCTATTAATGTACTAAATTCAGTTGATCCCTTCTAATTTCTTTCATCGTGAATCTACTAAAGCTGTAGTAAAAATAAAGCAACATCGTTTCTGTCTAATTGTATATCGTTTGGTGTGTGCACTTATATTTTAACAAACAACACCACACTGGATAACTTTCTAATACCTTCAAGCACAAACTGTTTAAACCTGTGGGTATTTTAAAAAGTTAAATGTGTAATCCAGTGGTGGGGGGTGTGCTCATCCACGCTTGCAAGATGGATGAGATGACGCACTGGAGTCAAACAGGCCTCAGGAGCTTCTCAAAATGTGGTTCACATTACTGTAAATAGTAGATCCAAAGGGAGAATATGTGTTAACTACCTGATCCTCTGCTAGGCCTCTGAGACCCACTGTGACAGTATGCTGAGGATTTCTCACTGTTCTCTCAGAAAAAATCAACAAAAGGAGTCATCGTCTATCTATTAAGGTTTTTCGCAGCCTTTCAAGACAGGCTTATTTGAAAACCATAATCCCTCAACTAAAAAGCAGGTTTAGGTGGTTTTTTGTGAGATGTAAGAACATTTTTACCCACTCTAGCCCCTTCAGAACATAGATTTACAATAAACATGCAAGAATTCCCCTCCTTATATTGATCACTTTGTTCTTTCACATCATAAAAGATGTGATTCACTGAGATCTCAGGGCCTTGAGTGCTTTCAGAGTATAGTCCTTTGGTTGAGGAATCAAAACCACGTGGGTTAAAAAAGCATTAAACTAAGCAAGGTTATCCTGGTCTTTTCGGTCAAATGAGGTATCCCCTAAAGCAAGGGTGGGCAATTCCTGTTCCTGAGGGCCGCAATCCTGCAACTTTTTGAGATGTCCTTGGTTCAACACACCTAAATTTTGTAATTAGATTATTGAGAGGAATCTGCAGAAACTGGCAACAAACTAAGGATTTGATTTAGATTGTTTGAAATCTAAAAGTTGCAGGATAGCGGCGCTTAGGAACTTGAATTGCACACCCCTGCGGCCTAAGGGGACATCTAAAGGGCTGAGCTTTATGTAACCGTCTTCACCAAGGCTTTCCAAATAACTTCAGTGCTTTAAATACAAGCAAAGCTTTTGTTCACAAACCTAAACATGTAAGCATTGTATTCTGCTGAGCAAGCGGACCCTGGAGGATGATAAGGTGCAACTATGCTCTGTGCAAACTAAGGCCTTCTGCAGCTGCTTTAACTTTATATTACAAAGCTACGTAATACCTTTTCCACAATCGTTTCTCTCTTTAAAGTTGTTATAGGTTGTGACTATCTAATATGGGTAGGTTGAATTCAACCTTTCTTCCATTGTCAGTAGAAAGGTTGAATACAACTTTGTGCACAGTAAAACATTAACAGACAAATTGATACAAGAATGAAAAGAGACCTACAAGTGAACCAAAAATGGACATAAACTTAAGGATCACAGAAATACTGAAGATATATATAATCTGCTTTTGAGGGCTGGTGATCTCAAGAAATAAGGCAGTTTTAGTAGCTATCAATGAAATAACGTAATTCATAAAATTTTACAGCATTATGTCTTACAAACATCTATAAAGGTTTCTTGTTTACTCTTGAAACCAAATCTAATGTGGAAAAAACCTTCATATAAATATTTGTTTCATAGAAGGTAGCTAAACTTGCTAACGTTTAGCTAATCTGACAATGGTGTGCCTGTGTCAAAACATTTTTCTTAAACAATGCCGGTTTAACAGCTATTTAGGAAAATAATGTCCCTAATAAAAGGATGTACGTTAAGAAAAAGGTGAAAATACAGAGGAACAAACGTAAAGTCCTAGCTAGCTAAACTAGCAAGAAACATCTACTCGCTAACTAATCTGGTTAGCAAGTAAAAGTTTGATTTCCTGATCACACATGAAACGCAGAGCATTTGCTACTAAATATTTTGGTGGTATAAGATTTTTTCCTTCCACCATTATGTACAGTGTCCTCAAAACAGGAAAGACATATAGAGGAAATGGATGAAGGACATAATCAAGCCTCTTAGTATCAACAGACAACAAAAAACTACTCAAAACTTTATAGGAAAGGGAAGATGTTCTGAAAATAAATGCTGCACAACGGCATTGAATTATATTGGTTAACTGAATTATTCAGCAGCAGTTTGCTGCCTGCTAAACACATTTGCAAAAATGTGTGGCGATGCTGTATGCTGTATGTTGTGTTGTAGCCTCCTTCCAGGCAGATTCTTTCTGTAGCTTCTTAAAAAAAAGGACTGTAAAGTAATAGCTCAATACAGTAACGTTCTAAAACCTTGGTATATCTTTATAATGTCATTTAGGTCCCTGATTATCTACATATGTTTGCAATATATAGAAGAAAGAAAACCAGGATACACTGTGAAATGAAGTTTGTTTCATAGTTTTAGAGAAAAGTAGAAAGATGCATATCTAAATTGCTCCAAATGTCCTGATTTCTGATTATGAACGGGCCACACACATCCATGCACTCCCACTTTTTCAAGGCCCTAATGCTTATATGTGTGTGTGGGTGGGTGAATATATTTGCAAACCACAAAGTTGGTTTTCTCTCCAGGCTTATAATTTACTCCCTTCTATATGCGTTGGGGTGTTGTGGGGTGTTGTGGGGTGTTGTGTGTGTGGGTGGGGGGGGGACGCAGCTTTAGACAAGCTGTTAACACTGCACACTGACAAACACACGCAAAGATTAATGGGTAAACACAAGATATTCATCATCTGCGTCTCATCATCCTTTTGCATACTTCTACAGATGAACAATAACAAAAAAATGATTTGTGTATCATTCATACAATAATAAGGAAATCAGGTGTAGTTGTTAGCAAACACTGATCTCTGATGTGTGTGTGTGGCAGGATGTTTGTGTGTTTCTGTGAATGACAGGCATTTAAGTCTCTGTTAGCATTAGTCCAGTGCTCGGCAGCCTCGTTTATGCCTGTCTTAAATAACGCTGTCATTGCTCACCACAAAACTGGCTCAAACAATCTTTATGATTGTGGAAGTGTGTGTGTGTGTGTGAGAGTGAGTATACATTGTGTTTACTCCCAGCTAAAAACTGTTGTGCTGTAAACCTGATTTACAGACTAAGCTGACACTTAAACTGAGCTTTTGCAGCTCTCCTGGCTGTTATCTCAAGAAACCAGGTTGAAAAAGCTGCCTTATTATGACCAAGTAACAGCAAAGGTCATTGTAGATAATAAGGCTCTGTGCAAAACTATCAGCTTAATTGGTACTAACCTACTTGATGAGCCAAAATGTATTACATTGAGGGCCATATAATTGAGGTGTTGAGTACCAATGATGTCAAGCTTTAAATGGTGGCAATAAGAAATTATTAATTTACCCAAAACACTTAAAGTAGAACTGAACTCATATTCAGATGTGGAATTAATCTCTCTTACCTCAGGTTTCAGTAATCATCCAAATTGCAGCAACTAAGTCCAGAAACTGGAAATTTATCCCAGAATAGAGAAACTAAAAAAGCACACAGTGGCTTTTGGATCCTTCAGAGTATGAGTCACAGTGGTGGCTGTATGAAGAGGGCATCTTTTACCAGTTTTCATGACTCAGCTTGTCGGCTGTGTCACAGAAACCTATTGGGCCTGCAGGCTAAGGAAGCAATTAAGGGGCTGAGAACCCTTAGGATTCACAGACACTTTTTCCCCATTTGCAAAAGAGGAAATAGACAGAAATGTCGAGATCATTTCTGCCATGATAGAAGAAAATGAGACAAATTACAAATTACTGTGACAAGACATATATTTCAGTTAATTAGTGCATTTTAAAACATTAGGTAAAACTTATATTATTTGGTGAAAACTTAAAGTCTCCATTAGCGGGTGTGCAGGTGGTGCAGTGGTTAGCGCGCACGACCCATGTATGGAGGCCTTAGTCCGCGACGCAGGCGGCCTAGGTTCGAATCCGGCTTGTGGTCCTTTCCCGCATGTCTCTCCCCCCTCTCTCGTACCCCCTTTCCTGTCAGCCTACTGTCAGAAAAACGAGCCACTAGTGCCGTAAAAAGCTCAAAAAAATTAAAAAAAAGTCTCCATTAGCAATGCTTTTCTTAAAAAAAGCATTCCAGTCTGCAAAATAAAAACAAAAAAATTCAACATTTGCATATTGTACACATGTCATACAGTTGTTAAAGCTAGAGGATGTTACTACAAAAAAATAATCAGAAGAGAAGTTGGGTAAAAGGTAATGGCTGCTATTAGTTATGGGGAGGTGGCTGCAATCCTAATAGCTTATTTCTCCTCAAAAGTCTTTGTAAAATTTGCTAGAGCGTATTGAAAATGTGAAAATGGATCATCATTGGGTATTTGTGCAGGATAAATGTCTTTAACGTCAATCTCTTCTAACATAGCTACAATTTCAACCCTTTTTAACAGCCTTTGCAGCTCTTGGATCCAAATCTTATCAAGAAACCTAAAGAAGAGCTCAATTATATCACTTTATATGCTAGAAAAATCAATCTTTTTTTCTAACTAAGAAAACTGGAGTGGAGCAAAGCCAAAACAGCAGGGGTATAAATAACAGCAAGAAAATAAATTAAGAAATGATTGGATTCACCAGACCACCACCCACTCTGAAAACTCCTCAGTTTATTTAATTCACTTCATGTTATTGTCATCATTGTTAATTACTTGATAATAGATATAATTTACTATTTTTATTTACTCTTAGTTCCCATACGTTTCTATCTTAAAGGAACCAGACGATATCTTGCATTTTTCAAATAAAATAGAGGATATTAAACATGTTAAAGACACATCAAAGGATGCAGGGAAGCCTGTATGTGGTGATAAAACTTAAAAGTTATTAATAAATGAACCCATTGCTGTCGGAACTGATACATGAGGTGCTCTTAAAAAAATGTCTGATTTAGTATAACTGGAAAAATGAAGTGACAATTTGGTCTTTATAAAGTTTTTGTCTTATATTTTAGTAATTTTTAATTCCTTTAGAGCAGATTTTAGGATGTATGTACTGTAGCAGTGTGAAGGCAGTGGTTTACCTAACACAGCTCAGTGCTGCCCTCAAAAGGCAGTTTTGTATATAACACAAACAAATGCAATAAGTAAAGAACAAAAAGAACCCAAATGTTCAGTTCCTGAGCAAAAAATGAACTAATTCCTTCTTTTAATTATTCCTATCTCTATTTTTCTATCATTTTAGCAACTGAGTGTCTCCAAATACATTGTTTACTGAGGCAATGTTTAAATGTTAACAAAAAGACAATCATTAGGATTGTGGAGAGAAAAATTGTTTTTCTGTTTTGGACAAACTACATGTTGAAAGGGAATGCTTGTGATGTCAAAACCTGCTAGTTTAAAAACCCAATAAACGACATTTATTTGTTTATGCAGAAAGATTGAGAACACTATTAGTTAGGCGCAGTCGAGCCTTTAAGGAACGGTAGCATAAAAATCCATCGTCAAAAAGAATGGAAGGATTTGAAGGTCTGGTTTGCAGCTTTGTAAAACTAATGCAGAGCATTCAGGAAAAGTGGAAGAATATGCTCTAGTATGTTAAAAACTAAAAGGAAGATACTTCAAATGTTGTTTAACATAAAATCTGAATGAGAAAACCGACGCAGACAGAGAGCGAACAGAAATCTCTGCCCTCATTAAAAACGCATCCCTTTAGACCCTGGAAAAATGTATAATGACATGAACCTCAATCTTTCTGCCTTCTCTAACTCATCTCACTCTCTCTCTCTCTCCACATATATATATATTTATGTCTCTTTCCCTTCTGTTTTTACATCTCACTCACTTTACATCTGCCTTAAATTTTAACAATGTTGTGAGAGAAGTTATAGATTTAGGTCTAAGGCTGAGGATGGGCTGTATGTTTGTTTGTTATCAAAACATCCAGGAACCTGATGTCTCTAACCAGGGGAAAAAGGTGTGATGATAAACAGATTTTATCATCTAGAGTGACTGTTATTTTTAGTCCAGAACATATGTGTGTGTGTTCAGTTAACAAGCACCAGCAGATCGAATCACACCAAATATTTCAAGCCTTCCCTGCAGGAGGAGTGTGTGTTATGTGTGTTCGCTGGATGAGTTCATCCATGTTTCCCAACAAGAACAAAGATCCAATTTTATGCTTCTTACTGACGCAGATCCATCCTGTCACTTTGATTGAGATGGTTAGCTGGACGAGCAGACGCGTCGACATGACTCAAAGTGGGCGGCGTACACTCAGAAAGACGCTTGAATCAAAACCAAATCCTGCTACGGAAAGGAAAAACTAGTGTTTATAGAAGTGATCGTTCCTCCCTGTTACTCTGGCATTGTTACCATGGATACAGCTAAAATGGACTCAGGCACACACCTGTACTAGCGACTAAGCGCTTCTGTTTAATGCACCACATGACATGTCAAACTAACCATAATGTGCTGATGTGTCAGACTTGAGTTCCTCCAAACTTTAAGTTTTTTGGGGGGATTTTTTGGGTGACAGTTGCAACACAAAACAATTTAAAAAAAGGATGTTTTGTCTTTTAAAAGTTTTACAAAACTAGCTTGAACTGTAGCCAAATGATCACCAGTACAATTTACTATTAATGTAGCCTTTTTGATGCAAGAGAGTTGGTTTTGTGTTATATTTTAAACTGGAAAGCCTAATTTCACTTTTGAAATATCTTAAATGAAGGGATTTTCTCTTAAAAGTCGTATTAGTTTGAGTATTCATTAATTATTTGCTCTGATCAGTGAATTTTTTAGCATAACATGACATTTCTACTATAATCTTAAATCTGATGTACTGCTTTATTTTTCATGTGAGTTAATAAGGATATTTTTTATCCATAAATTAAACATAAAAACAATAAGTATGAAGGCCAATACCCAAAGATTTTACTTAAGTAAAAGTAGAACAGCTTTATCATGTTTGTATTTAAGTTAAATTAGTAAGTAGCCTTTAAAGAAACTACTGAAGAGTGCTAAAGTACTAATTAAGTTATAAAATTATAAAAAAATTGAAATAAAGATTCAATGAAATATTCCAAATGTTCAATTCTGCTGTTTCATAGAATGAGATGGAAATAAACATATAACATAAAGTCATTACACACTAAATTAACAGTCTTCAAAACTCATTTTTTGAGTTATTAATGTTACAGTAAGTAGAAAAGGTTCAATGAAAATATACTGTTTGCTGTATTTTTACTTAGCTGTTGGAAAATAACATTTATTCAAAAAGCCTTGAGTACAAAAAAGAAGAAAGTGTGTTTCTCAAAGGTGCATATTGGTTTAAAACAAGCGTGTTTTAATGAAGTAAATTTACCTGCAGTGGATGAAGCAGCCAGACATTTTACTCAAGTTAGACTAATGATAATTCATCATATTTTTACTCAAGTAAAACTAAAAACATCAATGCTGTAAAACTAAAAGTACTTGCTTTTTTTTCAAAAAGTATCTCTGTATAAAAGTAAGTTACTACCCACCTCTGGTGAAAGCACAGTGTCTGTGTATGTAGGATAGGACCAGCAACAAACCGGCAGTGTGGAAGTTTAGGAGAAAACACTTAAAAGGAGTTTTTTGGGTGTTTTTTACCAGTGATTTTTAAAGATGAAT
Organism: Jordanella pulchra; assembly: GCA_034780135.1. Lineage (NCBI taxonomy): Eukaryota > Metazoa > Chordata > Actinopteri > Cyprinodontiformes > Cyprinodontidae > Jordanella > Jordanella pulchra. The sequence continues at coordinate 3,641 of JAUZNJ010108257.1, read as the reverse complement.
CAGAGAAAGAATAATCAAAGTAGGGGGGACATTTTAGCACTGCTGACTTTAATTGTGGGTATGTGGGTTTTATGTCGGGAATGTTGAACTCTAAGCAAATTTCAATTCTGGGTATGAATAGATGGTTTATCACTTAAACCCATATTTTTTACTTTCTTTTGTTTTCTTCTCCTTCTATCGATATTTCAGTCAAACAACAACCTTCGAACTAAAGCCTAAAGCCAGAATCCAAGGGTACAGAATCCTAACACATTGTGCGAGCTGGTTTAAATGCGAGCTGGCTGCTGTTACGAACCTCTTATAAATTTCCGTTGTACTAAAACTCAGCCTCTGCTTCTTGTTTCAGGTTTCTAGAGGAAAGCTGAGTTGCATTGCTGTGCTGTTTAATAAATTAACTCAGACATGCTGAGTCCAGCTGATCAGCATCTGACTATAAATTTTCTCAAGCGTCCCAGTTTTATTGTAACTCGTTTAGCTGGAACCAACCCTTTCTCAGTGTTTCCAGATCTTTCAAGTCCAAGCTTCTGTCTTATGTCATTTTCTTTCTTAGTTCTCACTACAGACTTTCTACTAAACATGAGTCTGGGAAATGTACAGACATTAGCCATCATAAACATACACCGATGAACTACTTCCAGTTCATTTCACAGTTCATGAGGTTAGGTAACTCCAGAATCCTTGAAACAGAAACAGGCCCACAGCATCACAGATCCACCACTTTACCAGTAAACACATCAGAGGATATACTCTGCTAGGAGAGTGAGGAAAGTGCATTTCCCCTCTATCACCCTCACTACTTTCTACAGTCTACTAACCTACTGCATCTCCATCTGGAAGGAAAGCTTTAACCCGTAACACCAGAAGGCCCTTAGAAAGGTAAAGGCTGATCAGAGGATAACTGGTATTCCCCTAAAACCCATTTAGGACATTGCCAACAGGACAAATCCACCCAAAAACTGAAGATCCCATCTACTTTAATCAAGCTTTTCACTTCTGCCCTCAAGCGAATAGTACCACTGCAGGACATCTAGGCTAAATCCACATGAATAAGGTTTCTGCACAGACAACTTGGAGTGTAAAGATAAAAATGTCCTCTAGCTGATGAAGTTACCACAGGGGGCAGCTTCCAAATGTTCTACTTTGGAAGAAAGTTTCAGTTTTTGTTTTCTTTTGTTGTTTTTTCAGAAAGGACCCTATACCCAGTTAAGGATTGAGTTGGATATACCCAAACCGGGCCTAACCGCTTTGTTTCCGGCATTATTCAGACATTTGATCTCTGGCACATTACTGCTAAAATGTCTACATTCCTGTGCTGTGAACATTTTGTAAATCTTTTTTGATTTCATCCATCCAATTTTAGACTATTTATCTACCCCTTCAGTACTCACAGTTTGTTTTTAGATAAGGGCAGAGCCAGTGGGGTCCAGGCTGTGTTCTACTGTGTGCTTCCCTGTGGCAGTATACCAATACCATTGGTTTTAGCTGAAGTTCCAGATGAGTTTAGCAAGCTCCTCACATTTACAGTAGCAACAGAGAAGGTTTACCTCCCAAACAATTGGTTGGCAGAGTAAAATGTTCTTATTCTACCCATTTGAAATACTTTTTTGCCGTATTAAAAGGACCCTGTTTGAATTAAGATAGTAGAATTTAAATGATGAAAATAATAAGGATAACAAGAGAGAGCAAGTCATAATCATAATTTTGATCTAACTGTATTATACACGTGTCAGGAGAAGACACGTTTATATTTCTTAAGTTATAATTAATTCAATCAAATCAATCAAATTTTATTTATATTGCACCTTTTCTTACTTTAAAAGTAACACAAAGTGCCTTACAAAGGCTAAAAACAACAATGATAAAAACAAACCAAGACACCCACCCCCATAAATACCCCAATAAACAACAAGACAAACACACTCACACATACTCCGTCCACAGGCACACACACACAAACACAAAGAGTGAGACCTACTGCACCTATCTGTCGGAGACATGGACGGGCAGACCTGAGGTAAAGGAAAAAGTCACATTGGGGGCCGACTACACTGAGAGAGCTCCAGCCAACAACCACAGGGAGCGCCACCACAGAGACAGCCCCGACCCAGGCAGAGAAGAGGCCCCACACCAAGGTGCCGGGGTCTCCAGCCCCCCCAGGCCGGAGCAGTCAAACAGGACAGCGCCCCCCCAGCGTACCAAAAGCAGCTCCCACTGCAGTCGGCACCCATGAGGAAACGCTGGAGCTGAGAACTAAAAAACAGTAAAATAAGATAAAAATGGAAAAATGGAAAGATCAAACAAAATTTCATTTGATAAAATAAAATAAATAATTAAATAAACAAAAACGAGTAAAAATAGAATCAAGTAAAAGCCTGGTTAAAGAGGTGGGTCTTGAGCCTCTTTTTGAAAACATCAACAGTCTCTGCAGCCCTGAGGTTCTCCGGCAGGCTGTTCCCCAACCTGGGACCAAAATAACTAAAAGCCGCCTCCCCGTGTGTTTTGGTTCGTACTCGTGGTATGGTTAAAAGGCTAGTGCCGAACGACCTCAGGGTCCACGAGGGTTGGTATGATAAAATTAAATCTGACAAATAAGAAGGCCCAAGACCATTAAGACATTTAAAAACCAATAAAAGAACCTTGAAATTGATCCTGAAGCGCACGGGGAGCCAATGCAGTGACTTTAAAACCTGTGTAATGTGCTCCCGCCCCCTGGTCCTTGTCAGCACTCGTGCGGCTGAATTCTGCAAAAGTTGAAGATTGTAAATATTCTTTTTGTGGAAGACCAGAGAGCAGGGCATTACAATAATCTAAACGACAGGAGATAAAAGCATGCATCAGCACCGCCATGCTGGTCTGAGAGAGAAATGGGCGGACTCTGGCTATATTCTTAAGATGGTAAAAACCTATCTTTGTTAGGTTTTTGATATGCGGAATAAAAATAAGCTCAGAGTCAAAAATCACGCCCAGGTTTTTTACTGTTTGTGCTGGTTTAAGATTATTTGATATGATGATTTTTTTCTTCTCTGATTCTTAGGAAGGTGGAGAAAGGGAAGAGAAAAGACAGAAAGAGCTTCTTTTCTATTAATGCTGATTGTTTTAGGGTTTTTTTGGTTCCTTGGTACGTAAAGTTCTCTTGTTTTTGTCTTCGTCTGTGTTTATCAACCCATTTAGTGAACAAAAAGGAAAGGGAAATATAAACTACATATGAAATTATATAATAATGTGTTTTATACCTTTCCCAAACAAAAAATGTTTACAAAAACTTATAAAACTTTTTTTCAAATTTGGTTTATTACTGCTCTCTGTTGGTGGCTGCCATAGTAAATGGCCTACTTTACAATTTCTAAGCTCCACTTAATGATTAATCTATTACTTTATTTGTTGAAGATTATTTCAATAATCAATTAACAATAATTTGTCCAATTAATTGTTTCATACCTTGATCATTTACAGTTGTAGTCAAAAGTTTACATACACTTGTATAAAACATAATGTCATGGCTGTCTTGAGTTTCCATTAAGTTCTATAAGTCTTGTTTTTTTTGTGATAGAGTGATCGGAACACGTTTGTCACAAAAAACGTTCATAAAGTTTGGTTCTTTCATAAATTTATTATGGGTCTGCTGAAAATGTGACCAAATC
>JAUZNJ010108247.1:0-20388 GCA_034780135.1 Jordanella pulchra | reverse complement strand
CCGGGCCGAAAGGGGGCGCTGTGGGCGTGACAGGGCTGCACTGGTCTCACCTGGAAGCGAAAGAGAAATACTAATTAGGCCTCAAAATTACTTCTGGTATGTGAGTGAGTATGTTGGCTTTTTAAATGTCTTTAGCAAACAGATAATCTCAAAACAATTTATATCCTTGATAGTGTACAGTTTGGATGTTTTCAGTCTTAACATCAAGAGGCTTTTCAATGCTTCCCAAGAACAGAAAAATATGCTTTTTAAGAAATTCAAAAACTAAATGACATAATTTCATTTTTGGAAACCTGGTGTGTGTGTTTCTCTTATCTTGTTCTTGACACATATTTCTCACAGAACTTTTTTTATGTGGATTCTGAGAAGTACTTAGAAAATTGTACACTGACAAATCCCACACTGGATGGGAATTATGCAGAATTTTCTGGAGTCCTGGAGTTGAGTTCTGGTGAAATATAAAAGGTCCTTGTCAGAAAAAAACCTGTGTCTTTCTCTTGCCACCTTGAATAAAAACAACAAATTTATCTGCCAAGGTATGTACAGGTCCTACTGTTTTGAACATTCAATAGCACACTGACCAAGCAATAGTTTAATGGCCATACACCTTGTTCAATATAGAATAGCTGTGATTATTGAGTGAGTCCTTTAAAGCCTTAAAGGTGTGCTCTAGTATCTAACTTAAGTGGGATTCTTTTAAAAAAGGTTGATATCAGAGCTAAACACACGAAAAACAATAAAAGATGATCATCCTTGCATAGAATCTATTTGCGTTCTATACTAATCTATGGTACATGCTATTAGACAGTTCTCATTTGAACATCATCTTTCAGCTTTCCTTCCTGAACAGCAAGACTTTAAATTCTTAACCAGTAATCATAGAAATCTGGATTATTGGTTCAAATTAAAAGGTTTTATTTCTGCATGACACCTCAAAACCTTTCAGATAAGAAACTTTCCTTCTAGGTTTACAGATTCTGTGTTCATGATTGACAAAAACAACAATGACAACAAAAGAATGCTTATGTCAAGTTTATAAGTTTGGTCCAAGCAGCACAACAAAATATGCATAAACATTGATTAGAAACAAACAGCTGGGTGCAGCATTTTTCCTACAGTGAAAAAAGCCTTCAGATGATACTTTACCAACTTTAATGAGTCCTGAAAAGCAGCTGATCAATTGCAGAATGTCAACACTAAGGTGGAGTGTAAGAGCCATATAAAAAATAGAGTGGCTAGGAGTAGAAGTGAAAGGAGTAGATTTTCCCCAAAAAACTCAGGACTAGGGTTTCAGATATTCATTCAGTTTCAGATATTAGCGAGAAAGTTAGAAAATATTCTCTGGTGTCATAGTTATTATCTTTTTTGCAAAAAATGGATAAATCCAGAGGATAAAGGCATAAATCTAAAGTATTACAACCAAGATATTCTGACGTAACAAAGGTAGACGTTTGTATGAATTAAACTCAGTTTAATGAAATCAATCAAAGTTAAGAGAAGAAATACCAGAAGTTCTTTAAGACTGAGGTGATAGATTATGTTCACACTGAACGCATTTACAGCATCAAAAAGGCGTCCAGCTCCTCGGCTTTGATACTTGTTCATTTTGAGGTCAGACAGTGTTGATCTGCTCTGTTCTGTCTTTGCAGTCTAGAAAGTGGCTTGGCTTAATTTACCTTGATGAGTTGAAAAAAATGTATTAACGTGTTTTTGGGCGAAAAAACATCATCCACGACTAAGATCATTAGGATTATAATTGTACTTAAATATTAGGTTATATTTTGGAGTGGCAGACTTCCCTCCTGATACTGGTACGTGATGGTATAAAGAGTTTCCAGTAAAGTTCCCTAAAACCAGCCAGGCTGTCAAGGATTTCCTGCTGTACTGGCAGAAAGTCAATGTAAACCCATAAAATTGAATATTTTTCGCCAGCAGGCTTTAACATTTTTAGGTATTTATAAACCGTTTTGCCACAATTCAGTGAAAAAAAAAATGATTGGAGTAATAATGATTAGAGCACTTTCTTTTCTTTGTACATAAAAAAAAAAATCCATTCTCATGGCTTTTTAAAAACTGTAGAGTTTAACCCCTTTATTATATATTTATTTTCAAGTGCTAACAGCTCTACAGAACCCGCCCTGTTCTGCATGTAGTGCCTGTCTCTGGGAAAACCCCTGAATTAGCTTTTCTGATTGGGTGATGCCCTGAACCAAGCTGCAAAATTTCAGATTTGAACCCCAGCGTTCAACACTGGGACGTCCCGATGCTTGGATTCTCTAAGCTTCGATGTCCCGACACTGGTATAACAGGACGCACGGCTTCCGGATGAAATGCACAATCTCTCGATGCCGCTTTTTGGTGTGAACGCACCATTAGAACAACAACTACTTGGTGAAAGAGTTTGACTATTAGTGCCTTAAAGAGGATCAGAAATACACACCTGAGAAAGTAAGGCTGTAACATGTCCAATTTAAGATACAGAAAAAAGCACAAATCTGGTATAAGAGAACTTCTGGCATTTTTATGTCACAAATAAAAATATGAATTGTTTTGAATAAATTTGAGAAATCTTGTCTCAAAAATGTCTTACTTTACAATATCAGAGAATATCATAGTTTTAATGTCCCAGGTTTTTTTAACTCATCAATTTTTATCTTATAATATGTAAAATGAAGTTGGATACCATTTTTTTTGAGAATACTAAGCCCTCCGCTGCAAGATAATTGCTAAATTTGCCTTGATGCTTTTATGCATCCTTTATTTTTTTTAGCAAGTATACCCAGAATTATACTTGTTACAGGGGTGTTGATAAGATTTTCTATTTCATATTGTTTGCGCAAAAGCAAATGGCAAAAAAACAGCAACTTTGTTTCATAACATCTTTTGTCACAAAAGAGGTGTTTAAGTCATGATTGTGTGTAAAGTCATGTTTAATTCAATCTAGAACAAACGATCCTGGTGTAAACCTTCATTTATCAGCCAGTTAATAGGTGGGTACAGACAGCTTTATTCTTCACATTCATCTTAAAGACCCCTACACTGATTAATCAAAAATAAAAACTGATTTAAGCCTCTTGGTTCCTTCATTTTGCTGTGCTGTTCTTCTCTGTTTAGCACCTATGGCCCCTCTCTGCCATTTCTGGTTAGATTCACATCATGGCCATCCCTGCTGCCTGTCTTTTCCATCCCGCCCTTGAGGAAATCTCTGGCTGGTGTTGTGACTTGCAGCAAACTTGTGTTCATCGATCACATGCATCTGATATACAAGTGATGCAAGAATGAGTGGCAGCACGAGTGATTTTACTTGCTCCTTCAAATTATGAAGTTCTGAGTCATAGAGGGAAGTGAACACATCAATAAGGGAAAAAGGTTGATATTTCCCTCATAACACAAATATATAAGCATTTTCTTAAAATTATGTGTTTTCAATTTTCTTGCTGTGCATTGAATTGTAAAGTGTTTGATATAACTAATGTGAAAAAAATCTGTATTGTGCTTCCAAGACTTTAGATTTATAAAAAACAATGGACCAGATTTTCTCAATGTCTGATACTTGATTAGAATACATTTTCCATTTTTTCTCCAAAAGTTCCACAAAAAAACAACAATAATGTCCCAATGTAAATTTTTATCTACTTAATCAATGTTTTCAAAACTAAACTCTAACATGCTGTTTTATTTAGGAAAAATGTCTCAGGTGTTTTCTAATAGAACAAGTATTTGCCCTTCTTCGTTTTTTTTTCTTGCTTAATAATGTAATTGATTTTCTTAAGGAAAGAGGTGAGCTATGCCAGGGTTTGGGGTATAACTAGGTTTCTTGCCATGGCATTGAGTAATTGATCAAACAAAAAAGTGACTGCAATTTGCAAGAAAAACTGAGAAATTTGTTATGAAATTACATTTACTTTCAAAGATACTGATAATTACATCTAATTATATTCATAAAAAATAAAACAAGTTAACATTCATGAATTGGATTTAATTACACCTTCAGACATAAGCTTACAGGGAGACGTGACATCACCTAGGCAACATGAATTGACCTCATAGTGAGAAAATAAAAGATGTGTGTCTTTTTATGGTGTGTATATAAAACCCCAGTCATTATTGTATTTAGATTTCTTCATATAGAAGAATTTAACTCCTCTTGTTATTGGACCAATGTTGAAGAAAGTGTTTCAACACTTTAATCAATAGTGGTCCTAATTCATAAAAACAGCTTTAAAATAAACCAAATATTTTAATTAGCCTTTTAACAGACCAATGAGGAATGCAAAACAGGCCACTTTGTGTTTTTTCAGTATAAATATTTAACATCTTCAGCCTAAAGATGATTAAATTCTATAAAGAAAATACAAAACTAGTTTAATATTAGTGCCAAATCCAAAATTACACTGGCCTTATTATCCAGCTCTGGTATATGTTGTCACATGTGGTGCTTTTAATGTGCGCCATAAAGAGGGGTTACCCATTTCCTATTGAAAACACAACCACTATTATTATTATTATTATGCACTATTACTATTATTGTTTGCTACTTGTTTATGATAAGATTTTCAGTAATATATTAAAATGGTTAGGATGTGGGTATGTACGTATACAATAGAGCATTAAGCTTTGATTAATAACATGTGTTCTCTTTATTTCAATTTTAGAATTAATAGTAGAAGCTTCCAACAATTTTTACTCAGAAGCAGACTTGAACAATTCTATTTCATAATCTTTATCAAATAGCAAGCAATACTAGTAAATGAGCAAAACTGAGCAAGCGAGTTCCTCAGCATAGAATAGAAAAATAAATCTTAGAAATTTAGGATATTGTAAGTGTTTATTTCTACCAGTGCAAAAGGTCAGTTTATGTTCTGTCTTTACAATGACACTACCGTTTGTTTCTGTCAGATATTTCATGTTTAGTTTATTGTTTTTTAGGTAACAAAAAAATATTGATTGCATGAAATAAACCACAGAATTTTTTTTTTTCATTTATTTATAATAGAAAGCAATCAGTAGCTCTTTCATTCTCGTGGCTGTCAGATTCTTTTAGTTTGTTCATTTTGGTTTATGTGATAAAATGTTTGGATATAACTCTATATATCATACCAGGACTGGCCAGTAGCAAACGCACAACAACAGGCAGAAAAAAATGCCACACAGTGGCAAGTTCCGTTGCAACATTGTTACTGGAGAAACAAAAACTATATCAAAAACTTCTAAATAAAGTCTCCTTAAGGTTAAAGTGATATATTTTTTGAGACGTGTGAGACATTATTGTTGCTACTCACTGCATGAAGATGTCTTATGGTTTATTTACAGCAAAAGAAGGAACACAATGTTCTTATATGGCCAAATTATAATAATCTCTTTAAGAGTAATGAGGAAAACACGCACATTGTGTAAAGTTTGATTGGATTTTGCTGTGCTTGTAGTGAGACAGCTAAACGTTTGAAAGTGAATTAGAGTAATTAACTATGAATTGAAATAGCATTTCCTTATGTTTTTTTTCTAAGTCTTATTGGACTAAATGGGCATAATATTAGCCACATTATCCAGGTGACCAGATAAAAAGATAAAATAAAAAAACAGCCAGTTGATGTCTCATAGCACAGCTGAGAAGGCAATCTTCTCCACACAGCATATGCCGTAAATGGAACGAACACACCCTGCAGCAGGAATGTGGCTCATTGAAAGTCCTATTATTCACAAAGCCTGACTGCTATAAGTAAAAAAGGGCAGAGAAAAAACTAGATAAAGAACATCTTTTGATTGCTTTCTCTTCCTCATGGATAACAACTAAGATTACATTCTAAGTGTTGTAATCATGTTTTTTATTGAACTCGCATTAAATGGTACCGTTGTAATCATATCCTCTATTAACCACCCCTCCACTAACTACATAATAAATCACAGGCACACAATCAGTTCATAAAGCCAACAAGCATTTGCCTTCATTTCTAAATGTGACCAAATCGAGATGAAATTACGTGCTGAGAGCCAGAATCAGGCTGCTTAGCTGGATGATATTCACTGGGCTCCAGCTCTTGTGTTTGCTGGCCTCACACAGACATGAGATGGAGGACAGATGCTGGGATAATCATTAAATAGAGCGTGGCCTGTTTGCCTTGATTGGCTGAATGAAAGCTGCCAGTGAAAAAACTCACTCACATCGAGCTGTGACATTGGTGTAGCCGTGACGACGGCCCTCTCAAAGTCAGATTTCCACCGTGAACCGATTTCAGACAGCCGTAGCCACTGGTTGGACTGGGCTACCTTTCATTAGGTAATTGTGTGTAGCTTTGCAAAATTGGCAGTTTATGCAATATGGTTTTGCTTTTTGTTAAAAAGCAAAAGAAGCAGCAATGTCAACACCAAGCTCTATGTGTTTCTATGTTCTATTCCTGAACTTCACAGCTTAAGGACAAGTCTAATACATTGTACAATGTACAAGTACTCATACTATCTGCATTAAATACTTTTTCAATGACTGTTTTTAGCGTTTACTCAAAAGGCTGAATTTTCAAGTAAAAAGTAAAAAAAATAAATAAATTTATATTGCCTTACTTATATTTTGACTATTTACACATACATCTAAATCTAGTATTAAAGACTGTTATATGTGGGTAAACCCATATCATATACTGTATGGGTGTAAAGGTGGGATTATGTGAAGGTGATTGGATGGATGTGAGGTTGTCCTTATCTGGTTGTCAGGTTGGTTGTGTTTCATATACAAGCGGTGCACTATGACGGAAGTCTACTTGTGAAAGCAAAGCTGTTGGGCTATTGTATAGCTCTGGGACCTCCATTCCCATCTTTAAAAAAATTAAAATAAAAAAAAGACTGGTTCATACACTCACCGAGCACTTTATGAGGTACACTTTGCTAGTACTGGGTTGGACCCCTTTTGCCTTCAGAACTTTCTCAGTCTTGTGGTATATTTTCAACAAGGTACTGGAAACATTCCTTTGAGAGTTTGGTCCATACAGATATAATAGCATTACAAAGATGCCGCAGATATGTCGGCTGCATATTCAGTCACCCTTTCCACCACATCCCAAAGGTGCTGTACTGGATTGAGATCTGGTGGCTGTGGAGACCATTTGAGAACAGAGAAATACTTGTCACTTTCAAGAAGTCTGGTGTGCTACTGCTTGGGTGGAAAGAAAATCAGTAGCCACACGGCTCTTTCTGGAACCAGTTTGACACCTGTGCTTTAGAGAGTACCACCTGATCATGTTAACATCAACCCTCTTCTGTGTAGAAACCAGCACTGATGGATAAAGAATGGTGTGACATCACCATTCTCCTCATGACCATTGACAAGCAGATCTCTGGCATTGCTAATGAATGCATGAGGGGACAGTAATATGTGAAATAATGACACTATTTTACAATTTGTTCATTTAAAAAAAAATCTAACAAAAACAGGCTAAATTGGAGATTATAAACACTCTTTAAAAACAACAGAACACCTTCAATTTGAGAGGCTCAGTTCTTAAGAATCAGAGAATCCCATCCCATGCCTCTGTGAGACACAAAGCAAACACCTTCAAACAAAACTAAAATTACTGAAAGTGATGTGATCTAAGCACAAGAAAAACATTACTTTTATTATAGAACCAAAGTGTATAACTATTTTCTCTTTGTTTTTACAATGACTGAACGTTCATTCAAAGGAGTATATGAAATAGCATGTTGTGACAGATTGTTTGCAGTCAGTTGTAACAGTGTGTGTCCCTAATTCTGAACAGACAGTTAAGTGAGCAGCACTACTCTGCCTAGAGGCGTGAATTTAACCATGTTGTGTTTATTATGAAGTCTTTGGTTTTGGAACACCCTGCTGGCTTGGAGCTGTCAGTCATGCCAGCACACAAGCAGTTCCTAGATGCATGTGTTCACAGGACCCTTGCACAAAACAAGAAATGACTATAATAAGGTACCAAACACACATTATAATACTGGCTGACACTTTCCTGGATGTCCTTCTCTCTGTCTTGATTTGTCTTTCATCCTCTCAATCTCTCCCTGTGACCTACTTCTATCTATTCTCCAGTCAAATGCCCCCCTACTCAGATTTTCCTCTATGGTTTTTAATTTGATTTTTTTTACACTTGTCAATCAATCCTGTCTCTTTGCTGTCGTTCCTTGCTATTGAGAAAATTATGACTTTTTTCTCATTTGCTTGGCCGGTGCTTGTCTAACTTGTGCTTTCACTCATGTATTTCTAAAATGTAACACAAGTATAAGTACAAGTATATTATATGCCACAGAAAAGCTGTTAAGGAGGTTGCTTTATTTTTTCTTGGCCTAAAGGGATTTTTGACATGTATAGACAATTTCTTCAAAATATACTCTCAACACATTTATATTATTTAAACTGATCCTACATGGACGTTTTTCTGCTTTTTTGCTTTATGTCACTTATTTTCCTTTCACGTTTCAATCACTCTCCATTCAGCTCTCCTCCTACTTCCTCTCAGTGTCAATGGAAATATTCAGTAGCGGCTCAGCCAGAGCTGTTAAACATCCTTTCATTGTTTAACGCCGCTTGGCATCGATGGGGTTGTCACGGAGGCTTCGGGTCTGGAGCTGTTTCAGTTTAAATATTAATGCGATCACGCCAGCTGCCCTGACCCACTTTGCTAACAGCTGAGTCTGCCCCACTCTCTTGCGTCTCCATGAATACTGGGTCAGAAGGAGCATCACATTAGAGGAATACTGAAGACTAAACATCTGGAAAAGAGCAATTGAGACATTTTGCTTTTCTTTTTTGTGACTCACTTGCCCGTTTGGACCCAGGACACTTGAAATCTTCACAACAGATTAGCGTTCAAATAAAGGCTAAGATAATAAAAGAGCCTTTAATTAGTTTCAAACAGAAACTGGGTGATGACAATACTTAGACAAAAGCTGTAAAATATTTTGTAAAATAAGTCTACTTGTTTTACAAAAATTAATAAGGTGTAACCAGGTTCAAATGAGAAACGCTCGGTTTTTAAGCCTGGCGAATATCAGGATAAATTATTGGTTCTAGAATAGTGGAATAAGTCTTATTATAAAAAAAAAAAAAGAAAAGAAATAATAAAAAAAAAGATGTCCCAACAATGTGGTTCTGATGGGAAAACTGAAGCTGCATGTATTTACTGTTTGCAGGGACCAATTAAATATAATTACACCAGCATCGGTGGGCAGATAATTTACTTGCGTTAGCCAGCTATTGGTAGACGAGGAAGCCATACAAATCAACTGTTCATGGCAGTCTAACTCCTGTTAAAAAATACTCTGTAATAGCTGCAACATAAATTATATCAATTTAACAACCGAAGTTTTTACAAAAGTTGACCTAAGTTTCCTTTACCTTTTGTCAAACTGAGAGCATTATTATTTGACACTATTAATAACCATACAATGGTTTAAAAAAACGAAGAAGAAAGGATTCCATAGCTGACAGTCTGTTCTCATACGGTAATTGGTTTCACTGATGAGGAAACCAATTACAGTATGACTGACATTCTGGGGATAATACACGGTGCGGTCCCAAACAAATCTAAAGAGGCATTATAGAGTTTTCTAATGATACTGCCACCCGGGGCCAAAAAACAGAACTGCAGCACTGTTCTGCTTTTGTAGCTCATGCTTATACTTGTCATTGGTGTCGGAGTTGGATGCCAGCCGCTTCTGACTATCCACAAAATCTCTCTTGAATGAAACGCTTCAACTATTTACTAGGTTGAACCCATTTAACATGGACACAAAACAGTGTGGGAGCTTAGTAGTCATTGATTCTTACTCTGATCATTGACTCCACACTTTGAAACTGCACTTTTCTCTACTTAGGATGCTCTTATTAGAATTTTAAATGTGATCATGTGAAACTTGTGAAAAAACATAAAAACAGAATAAATCTGTTGACGGTTTACATTTTACAGTAATATCAGTTAGTTGACCCCCTAGTATATCTATAGATGTTTGAAATTCTTGAGCAACCTGACTTTCTTCCTCTCATATTAATATTGTTTTTTATGGCTTTTAGAGGAAAGTCTCTCTAGTGTGCAACCAACTGAAGCATATCTAAACCCTTTTTGTATTTCCTGCATTTTCATATAGAACGGATGCACTGTCATTACACCATCTGTTTAGCGCTTGGTTCTGCAATCTTTATGATTTAATGGGCCATCCTAGCCCCAGATTCATCTAACTAAAACTTTAGAATCACAAATTTAAAAAAAAGGTAGATTAAAAGACATAAACTCTCATCATTATAGCATTGCAATACCTATGTGGTATTGAGAAGCAAAATCAAACAGAAGCTTTTTGGGGGAAAAAAAAGAATGCTGGACCTTTCCCTTTTATAGCCTAATGCTATGTATGGTAAACTATGTGAACTTGTATTTGGGTAAGTATGAAACATTTAGATAACTAGTGACGGTAATAGTGTTGACTGAATTTATTTCTTTTTCTGTTTGCGGGTACATTAGCAACATTATCTGGATCATTGTATCAAAGCGTTTATAACAGGTGTATAAGGTGCCGCTGTCTTAAAACCCTAGCTGGCAGGGCAGTAAACAAAGATTTCAATATAATTAGCAACTCCCACCAATCACACGAAAAAGACCCAGCCAGGGCCTTTAGCTGATAATAGAGGTACCTGTTTGGATTTTATAAACATGTACAAAAAAAGTTTACAAAAATGATTTTTTTAACTTTAGTTATGATAGTTAATTAACTCTACGTTTGGTGAGTCTTTGACACAATGTGACACAAAATATTATCTCGATACTTTGTTGCCAGAGGGGAGCTTAATGAGAGCCAATATAGGACAATCTTTTTTGACAACACCACTGCAGTATTGGCTATTATGGAAATGGGCTAAAGCTGCAAGGCTGTGGGTATTGTGAGCCTGAATACTGGCTTTGTTTGACTGCTGATACAATGAACTGAGCTACAGCATGGTCTGAGGCAGATATGTCAACCCACTGAGGAGTAGGGTCATAAAAAAACTACACATACAGAGTTGTGGTGGAATAATGGGAAAGTTTTCCTTAACTTTAATGTTCCTCCCATATGTGGCCATACAGTTTACTTCAAAGATATTATTAACGACTGGCACACTGTTTGTTCATAATAGAAAAGAAGACAGACAATAGTAAAATGTGTGAATCTGTGATTGGCTGGGTATTGTATTGGCACACTCTTCCTTCATTGCCAGACAAAGACACACATGCTGGGAACCTGGCAAAGAGTCTAAGTTGCTTTTCTCAGCTTTTTGCCGAGAATGATCATTTCCCAAGTTTTTTTCCCCTGTTTTGGACACACACGCCACACACACACACACACATACTCTTGTTCAGCTGCAACTGCCGTAACTAAATCATTGGGATCCAGAGAAAATCAAGGATGATGAGAAAGATGGAGAATTTGAAGGGTGACCCTGGGATGACGACCCGTAAAAAATGCGAGTGCAATGCTCAGTTGGGCAGCTGGCTCCGGCTCATTAGCTCTGCACATATAGAGATGAGGGCAGATGTGTAATAAGAGACTGAAAAATTAGAATTCATACAACAGTATTGGTATCTTTTAATGGAATGCGCACACAAGGCTAGAACAGCTATTTGGTTGAAAAGTGGTGAAATGTTAATACACAAAGATGGTGGAGTAGAGAAATCTGTATACATGAGGGAAGAGAGTGAGAGAGCAACAAGATAGAAGAGGAATATTGGGAGAAAATGCAGAGTGTGTGTGTGTGTGTGGGGGGGGGGTGGGGGTGGCATGTTTGTGTGTGTGATAGAGATGATGAGCACAACACAGGGGAAATATGCTCCTATCATAAGGATAGAATTGGACGGTGCCTGGGGGTCAAGTCCTGTGCTGCTCTCCCAGTCTCCTTCTCTAGCCCTGTTTTCGCTTCTCCCATCCTTAAAAGACAACCAACACGTTGGTATCTTTTGATTTTACATCTTGGGTAACGATGAGTGGATTGGATGGCATGATTACTGGGTGTTTCCCTGACAAATGTCAAGTAACGTTTAGGAGTGATTTTGTCTTTTTTGAAGCATACCTGTTTACACACAACTATTTGTCTTAGAAGACAACCTCCTTTATTTTTGTGCTTTTGTCTTTGCACAGAAGCAAAATTCAATCTCAGTGCAATTAGTCAAGCTGTCTTAAAAGGAGTCTTCAATTTCACTGTATGTATTGGAAAATAAAAATGTTGGTTAGTAGATTTTAACAATAAAGACTTATGAGATAAGAGTTATGCATTTGTCCAAGGTAAAAACAACAACTTCTAATTGTTGTGTTATTCTGAGAAAACGTTCCGGTACCACTATAACAGCCGTTTTTGCCACTCCAAATATTAAACCTATCTGTCTCAAATTTTATGATTCTTCATAAAATCTCTCACTAGCATTTCTTCTTAATGAAGTAGCAGTTAAAATAAATCTAGAAATATTACCATTTTTGACATTAAAATGAGGAGTTGTGGCACTCTATGTTGATTACTATCAAATTAACCATTTTTATCCTTTTATGTTGTAAATTGTATAAAAAAACGTAATTTCTACCACATCAGTATCTTCAAATAAGTTCTTTTGTCTTTTTTATGTTTGCTACAGAGAAATTAACCTCCATTTTTTTCCTGTACAGCTGCTGAACTCCTTACTTTCACCTTGATCTTTGCTTTCCTGTTACGAGGCAGTCCTTTTCTTTGGACATTAAAATGCCAACAATGTGTTCTCATTCGTGAGTATGTGCCTGCCCTGCTGCTAATAACAGACTGCCTGGCAAACTGTCACTCATCTGCTATAGAGACCAGTTATTGCAGCTCAGCTCACAAAATCATCTTATAAATATGGACATTTTTCTAAGTGAAATGTCTAATGAAAACTCCTGAATTTATCAACGATCTACACACAATTCAGAAAATAATTGTTCTGTCCATTATTCTGACTTACAGTATGTGGCTATCTCAATGGTAAAACACATGAACTGCAAAATAAAGCCAACCACATGCATAGACATAGTGATGCTTGTATGTTTTCATTTACTGAAAAACGGTTAAATTAGAATACTAGTAATGAATGGCTCTCCTTGGATGGTTTTAACAAAAAAAATTGTTGAACTGGTTAGTGAGATGACAGGTAAACATCATGGTGGTGGCATGTGTCTGTGTGTAAAGACTTGTTGGCATGGTTGGGTGACTTTCACCTTTTCTACCTCCCTAAGTCCACAGATTTTCTTATAACCTATAGTTATTTGCATCCACCCCAGGGCCAATGCTTGCAAGGCAACTGAACACATTTCCAGCATGTTACGTTAAACTAAACATATATCACAGGAAATATCACCCCCAATTTATGTTGTGGTGATTTAAACCACAGTCTTCCTTATAAAAGGGTATCAGTCAGATGACATGTGCCCCACTTCTATAAAAAAAAAGGCAAGGAGGATTAATTAAAAAAAAACCTAACACTGGAGAATAGATGTTGTCCAAATTTACCAATTGGTCCAAATTTGCCAAGAATACGTTTAAGTTACAGATTGGGATTATCTTCTTTCCACCATATACATACATGGACAGGTAGACATAGTCATCATCATTTGTTTTTGAGTCATCAGTAAAATCACATCCAAAAACAGTCCCTATCTTCCCAAACAGTAAACCAGGATCACCTAAGAGCTTAAGGAAATACTAAATTAGAAAGAAAGGATTTATTTGACTAACTCTGAAAATGATAAACAAGAAATCGATAGAGAAGTCAAGCAAGCCATTAAAACTGCCAAGAAACAAAAGTAGAATAGAAACAAAGTAGAGATGAAATTTACAGAGGAAAACATCAGCACAGCTTGGGTGGGACTGAAGGTCATCACCCAGAACACCATTGTATGTTTCAAATGGAAAACCGCACCCTTACATCCCTCCCTGATGACTCCTACTCCTTTAACAATAGGTTTGAGTGGATAATTCTTTGCTTCAGCGAAAAGGATCTATGGTCAGTTGCACAATCCCACATGTTTGAAAACACTCCACCGTCATCCCCAAAACACAGTCAAAGCTCTGAATGACCTTCGTCCTGAGGCTCTTACCTCATTAGTAATGTAGGGCATCGAGATGATCTTAAAGTACATCATTAGAGCTACAGATTCTCAGATGGATCCACATCAGTTTGCATATCACACAGGGGGAGGTGATGATAATGCAAAATCATTAATTTTATCATACCCCAAACACAAACATCAGGAATTCTTCAACTCCTCAGCCAGACTTCTGCTTGTCTTTACGTGTTTTTCCGTGCATGGTAACTGTTGTGTTTTTAACAATTCTACATATGCTTGTGATGCCTCATTGTACCTTTAAATGCACCCTCAAGGAAAAATTCAGTATTACTGTATTGAATCCAGCTGAATTAGGGGATTTTGTGTCTCCTCTTTGTAGATGATATGGTTCTGCTGGATCTCCGAGTTCTAAATAAGCATTTTGAGGCACTAAAAGAAGGTGATCATCAAGTTGCTGAAATTAGTCTACTCTGTAGTGGCAGGGCAATCCCTTAAGGACAGGGTGAGGGCAGCCATCTGGGAGAGGCTCAGAGTAGAGCCATTGCTCCTCTACATTGAGAGGAGTCATCTGAAGTGGCTTGGGCATCTGTTTTTACCATGCATGCCTCGATCGAGGGGTGTTACAGGCACGTCCCACTGTTGATGTTTAATGCTGCTGTATTACAAATCTTCATCTGAAAATTACAAATCTGACAATGATACACAGGCAAGCTCATTTTTTTTCATTTAGAGGCATTTGAAAACAATAGTCTGCAAAGAATTTTGTCTCTACGTATAAGACAAAAGTATGGCAGAGGACAACAAAGATGGCTGTAAAACCATAAACAAAATAAAATATGGAAAATAAATTCCTATTTTATCCTTGTATTGTATCTAAACTTGTATTTATCCATAAAAACCTCGGAGACTTTATGAGCTTGTGATCCGTTTGTATGATTGGTCCCTCTGCTTTTTCCCAAATAAGTACAAAGAAGAGTAAGGTGTAGATCTTTTGTCATTAATATAGTTCAAGTTTTAATTTGTTCTCATGAACCCAATAAAGAAAAGCAATGACTTCAAGTTAAGTGTTTGTTTATTTCACTGAAAACAGCCTGAGAGGGCTTCTGACTGAGACTTAATGAGAAGGAAAATACCAACACTACTTAGCAAAGTGCTGCCTACTTGCACTTGGCCTTTATTTTCCCTTCTTGCTACTGATAGCATGTGAGGGGGTAGTGAACAAAGGCGATAGAAGAATAGCACAAGGGGCTTGTTCTGACGTGCAGTTTTTACACTTTAGGCCTTGATCGGCTCTGGAGAGCCCCACATCACATAAATCTGCAAAGTGCATGAAGAGTTGAAGGAAAATTGTAATAGAAAGAAACTATTTTTCTTTTTTGGGAGGTGGGATATGCTCAAGTAATTTTTACAAGAAAGTTACGAAACAAAAAGTTGAACACTTCTTAAGGTATTTTTGGTCATTTATGTATCAAATGAAGAAGAATAAAGAATGAAATCCATTTTAAAAGTGCATAGCTTATTACCTATAACTGAAATAAGGCATTAAACAAATATAGCTGAACATGTTTTGTGTGTGTGCCCTGTTTTGCTAATTTGGCTCTTGGAATTGATGTCCAAGTGCTAGATGATAGCCCAACAGCTTTGCGTTCACAAGCATACCATTATGACTTCTGTCATAAGGGTCTACTGGTATAAGAAACTTTATTGAACATTATTTAAGAAGTAAAATTGTATGCAATGGACACAGAGATGGAAAGGTAGGTGAGAAAGAAAGAGGGGATAAGAACTAAGGGGAGGATGTAAGAGATATAGACAGGAAAGAGTACATGAAAAGAGAAAAAATAAAACAAAACAGCAAAAATGGACAACACAAAACATATACAGTAACTCATATGGTAACAAGATGAAAAGAAAATAGAGAACATAACAGCAAATAGACAACAGACAACCAAAGTAAACATCAAACAAAGCTTTGAGAGCAATAGGTATCTATTAGAGATCCATGTGTGCAGAAGAGAAAATCCATGGTAATTACATTATTATTTGTGGTAGTATAAATCTGTAGCTGCAGCTTATGATTTAGTATTAGGCTGCCCCCTTCCCACACACACATTACGGGAAGGGGGCAGGCAAAAAAGAGGGGCTGGGACTCGGTACCACCTAAGGTGCTGGCCAGCCCCTCCACAGCCGCTCTAGGCTCCCACATATCATTATCTCATGTCCATGAGCTGCCAGGCAATCACAATCCAGGTAGTCCACTCCCCTAGGCCAAGTAAGGTCTAACAGCCACCCGAGCAATGGTGCCAGACACCCTAACCCAATGCCATGAACTGGTATACCTCAGGGCTATTTATTGTTACTGGCAAACACTAACAAGCTTAAAAGGATGTACCCATCTGTGTCCCATTGTATCTGTGCCCCCCGGCTGACATGTGTCATCAGTACACTCCATCCTCTAGCTGCACCACTTTCTTGCCCCTTTGTAACTTAACCTTTACTTAATTGTCAATATTATGCTTGGTGGTGCAGAGGTTTGACAGTAGTAGGTTGACCTAACCCCCCACTTTGACCTTGAGCCTTTCAGAGATTTCAGAGTTTTTAGTAGACCGTCTTCTTGGAACTGGACATTTGAACCTTCCAAATGTGTTTGCAAACATCACAGCTGACTCTCTTCTTTAGGATTTCCAATTGGTTGTGATTCCTTACAAAACCTCCTCGTAGGAAATCAAAGGAGTATGCAGAAGCTAACAGGTGGGCATCAAAGACACATCCAGACTCCAAAACCAAAAGTATCTTTCAACTAGCATACGTACCAATTTAACTTGACTGAAAAATAACTTTCTGAATTATATGCCACTCATGACCAGTTCTAAATAAGGAAAATTCTAACTGGTCAGTACTTTGGACACCACAGGCGGAGTAGAGAAGTGTCCTGAGTTGACCACAACAGTTTAAAATAAAAGCTTCTTAGCAAGTATTTTAAACCAGCCATTACTTCTTTATACAATGTCTGGTAAAATAAGGGAAAAAGGAGAAAGTAATATGTTAATATTTCACTGCATAAACTTTATCTTTGTTTTTATCATGACATTTTGCAGATAAGCTTATGAAATGTCACTGAATTCATTTCCACCTAGGGTTTCAATATTTTTTCTACAATTGAATCAAAACAATGAATGAAGTTGACAGCAAACCATCCAGAAGATTCTCTTTGAAATTAAAGTCTAGACTTTGTTTTGTTAAATACTTGTGTTAAGAAAACAATATGCAAAGAAAAAAACAGAAGAGATGAATAACAATTTTGAATTTCTTCACAACACATTTTGGCATTCCCACCTTGTAAAAATCATATTCTATCAAAGTTCAAGAAAGCTTAAAGAGGGACAAAACTTTGTGATTTTGTATATCCAGTCAGCTACAAATTGCTATTCAAATACTTGACCATTGAAAACAAAGCCTTATCATAATTCATCCTATACAAATTAAATAATTTGTTACTTTGCATGATGGCTGTTAACATTTTACCTAACGTTTTTAGTTAGTGATCAAATCATTTTAGGAATGGCTAAATATACAGGCAGAAGACCACATGGCAGATATTATTTAATGTTCTACTAGTACTTGTCATCTTCTGCTTTATCTGAGACTGCGTTGCAACAGGGGCAGCAGTTTCAGCAGAGGCTCCCAGAGTTTTAAAATACACAATAGTAGGAAACTTTTTCTGATGGTTTTAATATTTATTGAAGACTTTACCACTTTTTATCTCACCTTTAACTTTTATTAGTATATGTACTGTATGTATGAAATAGTTCAGCCAGAAGCATCCTAATGCATTTCAGACTTCCCTGAACCCTTAGACAGAGGCTGCAATATCTTAATCATAACATTTTTAACACAAACTGAGAGGTGTGTTGTATGCAATTCCTTCCAGTGATGAATGACCAAACTTCTATAATGACAAAAGCGAACAACCTCTCCACAGTGCATGCCTTCAAACAGGAGAAACAGTGGCTCACCTGTGTTGAGGTTAAGCAGAAAAGTGAAGAAAGCCACGTATGTCAAAAAGCAACTTTAAAAAGATGAGGAGACATATTTTTTTTCCCAAGAACATAAGCATAAAGCCTAATGCCAATTTCCAAGCAGTTCAAAACTTCCTGCTTATAACCAACCATCTGTCAGTGAGCCAACTTAGCAAAGTGAGCGATATAGGGGACTCAGTCTCAGGAAATGGTACATCGAAACCAGCTTTGAAGAATTAAGCATCTCCCTCAATAGCTTTGAATTGAGAGTGCCCTTCAGGTGAAAATAAAACATTGCCACAAAACAAACAAAAGTCCATGTTTCTCTGATTTTTTTTTTTTTTTGCAATAACATCTCTGCCATAGACAAACGTTCTGTCTGTCATCTTAAGGGTTTCAAAATTTAAAATCAATATTTTATTTTACTAAGCGATCATTTGGGGAATTTGTATTTATTATTACATTTTTCAGTTTTGTGTTATTTGAATTAGTGTCTGAATTTATCATTTTCTTTAATAGGAGAATATCTAAACTACCAAGCACGACTGTAAATTGTTAAACTAATGAGCTACACTCCTAAAAGATGTTAATATGACATTGTTTTACAGCCATATGAAATTAGCACATGACAATCAGTGAACTCTTAATGGGGAACTAAAGCTTAGATTAATTTGATTAATCTAATTAAAACAGATCTCAAGAAAACCTTCAAAACTGGTGTAAAATGACAGAAAAAAAATGTTTGTCTAGTTCATTCAAAGTCCATGCCGAAACAGGAGAAGGATTACCTAAAGTTACTCCTGCTATACATCAAATTATAACATTATAGGCTGTATATTGTTTTAATCATGACTCTGTTTATAGTCATTTAAACTTTTGACAAAAAAGAGCAAACAACAATAAAAATCAGAAGTGGTTACTCACAAATGAACATTTTGCGCTGTGGTGGAACACTTTGCAATTTTAACAGAGATTTAGCCGTTTAGCCTGAACAGGAGTGCTTGAAACTCCTCACAGTGCTGCAACTATGCTTCAACTACAGATTGGTTCGCAGATGCAAATCAAAGACGCATCAGCTGAGGGATGGCCACACTATAAGCAGCTGACTCCAGGGTTGCTAGGTTACTTGGTGAACTGGTTTACATGTAGAGCACATTTGCATGAATCTGACATTGGTGTTTCCACTCCATGGGATAGAGAAAGCGTGATGGAATGAATGAAAGACTTGGCTAATGTGATCAATAATAACAATTAGGCTCCTCTTAACAGAGATTTGTTGCTATAAAAAGCAAATATTTGTGCTTGTCTGATTTGACATCTTTGACATAGAATTGAAGAATATGAGATGCACAGAAATTATATTTATTAAAATGCATTAAGAATTTTGCTAAATATAAGTACACTATGCAAGCGTGAGGGCAGTTTTATATTAAATGTCATTTAGAGAACTAAAGGATTTGGTACAAACAAAGCGAGATAAATCCTTACCTTTCTGTGTTATTTCTTTTTTTTCCCCTGCTTAATGCTATTCTCATCATAACACTTTTTATGAGCTATCTAATGTAACTGTCCAAAGACAAGCATGCATTCTGCACAACTCTAGTAATGAGCCCATGGAAAGGACCTAATAACACTTTTGGTCATTAATGTGCAAGATGAATGTGTAGAAGTCTATATGTCATTAGGTTAATGGTGGGCCTTGCTGGTTGTGCCATATACTTCACATTCATAGACAAAACCGTAAGACACACAAAGCATGTAACCCAAACATAACCTTGGTAAGGAAAGCGTCTGTTAGACTGCAATTGTGCAGTAAGCAAGTGGCAGGAGTAGAAAAGATATTTTTTTACAGAGAATAGTGGGCATTCCTTTCCTATCTGGGCTTGTAACACTAGTCAGCCTACATCCAGTGATTGTATCCTATAAGATAGTATCACCACAATCAACACACAGACAGTGTAAGAGGAAAGAGAGCTTCAGTCATAGGATGTTTATAGACTTTTTCAAGATATCACAGGGGCAGTTTAATAATGTAATACATCACTTTAATTTGACAGATGCAATGAGCAGTTTAACTTTAAAAGGCCCATTTAACCAACAGCATGAAACAGTGGCCTGGGGTTCAAAAATGTTTCTATATACTAAACATTTTAATTGTAATTTTAAAGACATGTCTGAGTTTACATTTATAAACTACCATAATTTATTTCAACCAATTTCAGGGTAAAGAAAAAAAAATATTACAGATTTTAAATAAATTACTTCACTCAAAACAAGCAAGTTGAGTAAATGTCTAGCTCCTTGTCTAGCAGTGATT
>JAUZNJ010108236.1:0-20390 GCA_034780135.1 Jordanella pulchra | reverse complement strand
GCCGATAAATTAAATGACGTCGATAGTTTTTATTTATTGTGCGATTAATTGATTTATCGTTTATCGCAACAGGCCTACTGAGAGGCTTAAAGCTCACCAAGAACAAACTTCTGAAATAACTACAAGATAACATTATGCTGAAGTTAATTTGTGCAAAAGAAGGGAGAGAAGATAATTGAAACTAGTAGAGAAAAATAAAATCATACTGTTAAAGCTAAATACAAAAAAAAAGATAGAGCTATGCCGATTTAGCGCCTGAAAAAAAAAATCAGGAAGTAATTAGAACTGGTTAAAAAAGCTAAAACATATAACAACATTTTTCCATGTAAAAAAAAAAAAAAAAAAAGTTATCCATCCATTCAGTTAAGCTTCAGTAAACTTCACTTCAGTAAAAACCTCAGCCTCATAAAATGTTGTTCTTTAAGTCAGGACTGATCAATCAGAGTAAAATACGCTCCTGTTGTGGCTTTTATCGCTTGTTAGAAACCAGGTCAGCGTTTAGGTCTCTGATTTCACAACTGTGATCATGGATGGCTCTGTTTTAACAAACGTGGTGATAATAACAGATTTAAGTTACAGCTTTCAATCATCTCAGCATTGGAAGTTTTCAGTTGGTAGAAACCAAGTGAAAAAAAAGTGTTAAACCCAACGAGGATATTTATCAAAAAGTCATACAAATTAACTGGCCTGACCTTTTCTGTTTCCACTCAATGCTGTGGGAACAAAACTTTTAAATTTCTAACAGCCTCCTGGTCAAAATGGGTCAATGAATAAACCATTAATGATCTCTTCAGCTTGCACAGACAGAAAAACAACTTAACACCATTGATTAAAAAGGGAAAACAATCTAATATAGCACATAAAGTTAATCTTCTAGGTACCAGAATTGAGTTGTTTATGCTCGGATAAAAGTGTCCGGGTCATTTCTAGAGGAGTCTTTCTGGCCTTACAGATACAGAAGCTTCTTTGAGTTTCTGCATTTTCTTAAACTGATGAAGCAAGATTGATAATCGACCAATGTTCACAATGTCTGTCATTGACACCCCTAAAATATGTCCACATTGTGCTTCTTTACAACAACAAACTGATGATATATTGGTATTCACCCTGTAACTAGCTTCATCTATCCGTTCCTGCAGAGGAACTGCTAATGTTTAACTGTGGGGATAGTTTGTTCAGGGTCATGTGCATCGTTTCTTTTATGCTACAAAGCATTTTGCATGTGGACCAACAAAAACAATCATGTTGGTGTCATATGATTAAAGCAGCTTCTTTCTGTGTCCTTTATAAAATTTGTGGAAAACAACTAGACACTTTCTGCCAGGCACCCTGGCGATTGGACTCAGTTCATTCCAGGAGTGCGTCATCGTACTATAGTAGTGTACATTGACGTTTTAAATGGCACAATAAACCATTAACGTGGTTATTTCGTCAGAAATAACCGTGTCTCACAAGTCTGCTTTGAATTTGATCACCTTACCTTGTTTTCTGTGGATCTACCGTGGGTAAGTGAGTTTAAATACTAATTTTTATTGATTTTCTTATGTTTTGTATAAATTAGATATTGTATAAGACTCCAGAAAATGCAATCTACAGTCGATACATGCAGGTTTTTTTTTAGCTCTAGTGGATTTGTTAAAAATAAGATGTGTTCTGAAATTAGTCAAATACACAAGATTATATTTAGAGGAATCGGGGACTGAATACAAATACATTTGCATTAACTCTCTTCAGTTTGAAGAAACATGTTATTTTCCTTCCACTGTACATGTACAGCTAATTCATTTGCTCCATCACAGGGCTGGGGGATATAAGGTCAAAAGGGATATCACAATATATTACTCAATTTCAGTTGATGCAATATAAGTTTGATATAGATATAAATATTAACAAAAGAAGCCTCAGAAAGACTGCCAAAAATACCCACAACAGAATCCTGTCAATTATTTTACCAAGTTTACAAAATATCTTCAATATAAATTCTTCAAAACACAAATATAAAACCTGGAACATCAGTCAGTGACAAAAGCTGTAATCATAGACTGAAATGAATATGAAACATTATAAAATGTGTTTAAATGTCAAGTCACCATTATAAAATACAATTATTAAGGATCTCCCAGTACTTTTGGAATGTCCTATAAGATACAGATGTTGTACCTTTAACAACTGACCGATAGTGATACTGACCAGATATGATACAGACACAAATCATGCATACTTTTATTACTGAGTTAGTAAAGTGGAATGTTAAAAAACCATCAGATCAAATATTACTAAAAGAAAAACAATACTCAACAACAATATGGGAACAACTGACCCATTCATTGGATACATAAACTTTAGACAGAGCAGAGTGTTTTTATCAGCATTTTAGCTGCAGGCTAATATAATCTGATTTTTTTCCCCCGTGATATCAGACCAATATTCTAAATCAATATAAGACTGGGACATACCCACAAAATGATATTGAACATATATTGATTTGGAATTATTGTCCAGCCCTAATCTATAAAATAAACTGATACTGAAATGTACTGACCATGCAGAGTTTCAGAATATAAAGAAGTTCCAGATTACCGCACATCTACAGACGGATACAGTTGGATAAATAAGCCCGCAAACCAGTATTTGCATTTTTTTGCATCGTACACAGCTGCTATAAAAAAGAAAAATTTTATGTTCTATAAACAAGAACAGTCCACCCAACCTCTGTCTCTGTTACCGTAGTAACATTCTCCCCAGAGCTAAACTGGTCAGGAGCAGGTTTTCCCTAAACTCCGCGTCCTCTGTCCCTGTCCTCCTTATAGCCAATCACGTTACTTTATTTCCTGATTTAGTCAAGAGAGTTTCGTCATAGTTTTGTGTGAACAATAAAAAGTCCGTTAGACACATTAGATCTAAAAACACAATCATAGTCAAGTTTTCTTAGAGCTCTACCATTTCACCACAAAATCCATATCCAGAACCTTATTAGTCCTCACATTTACATCATTACACAGGCTTCTTTAACAGGTATTTAGCTGGACTTGATATCAGTGAGAGAATATTGATGTATGATAACAGCATTATGGAAAACAAGTGCACAGTCAAACAGCTACTTGCTATTTACTATGTATTGGAAGACAGTATCAAAAATGAGGAGGTGACTGCATCTAAATGGAATACATCAATCCACTACCATTCAACCGTAAACTAGTTTTTTTCTATCTTGATTATAACAGGCTATGGCAGAACACTTTGATATGTATTAGTTTGTCTGAATGTGTATTTCTGATATCCGAAAACATTTTTCTCTGTTAAAATGAACATTTCCAACAGAATTACATTCTTTATATCTAAAATAAGCATTCTGGATGTTTAGAACATAATTTTAAATCTTCATATTCTTATTGTTACTAGTCATTATTTGTATCATTTGGACTAGGAGGAAATGTATTTCAGATATCAGAAATAGATATTTAGTCAAGCTGATAAATGGTAGAAAAAAAATGTAATTCTTACCAGTACAACAGTTTTTTTTGTTTGGCATTCTGAAATTCAGTTTTCTGCTCGTAAAAATGTAATTCAGGAAATCTTATTATACAGTTTGTCTAGGAATGAGATTTTGACCTGAAAGAATCATATTTTAGTGATTCACAAATAGAACAGAGAACACTTTTAATAAATGTCAAATCAGCCTGCCATACATCAAGGCCTACATGTAAACTTACACCTAACTCCAGCAGTAATCTTCTACGCCATCTCACTCTGTTTTTTTAAACATTTTCTCTAACAGTTCTGCATTAAAATGTCTAGTTTCAGTGGTATGTAATAGAACCTTCCTGTTGACTGTTGTCATGGTGACTCCTCCAATGAGGGCTTCACTGTTACTCAACTCTGAGCGAACCTACTAAACTAACTCATAGCAGCCATGAAACCCAAAACTGTTTCCAACCTTAGGCTAGATCAATTCAGAGTTGAGGATTTGAGTCTTGAGTTTGTTAAAAACCTGCTCTTTGAAACAGGCCTCAGGTTATAAAGATCAGTGTAAAACTTCACAGGTGGAAATGAGTGTAATTATAATTACTGTTTGAGTAATAACAGATTTTACAAGCATAGTACGCAACGTCAAAAAATATACGCTTAGATGGTCCAAAAAATACAATAAAGGGTAACACACGAAGAAATGCAATACACAAAATATGAGGGTTCTCAACGTTTTTATAAGCTAGAAATCATTATCCCTGCTACATCTGTAGCATACCCTCACCCTATGCCCTGTACCTGTCTGAAAACGGATGATAATTCCTGCAAACCAGCTTAGCCCCAAATCAAGTCCTCAGCAACCTTTAATCTAAACTAATCCTTTCAGATTGAGCTGTTTTAGCCCTCGGTATGATCCACATGTCACAATAGAAAGAATGAATACAGAACTTGCCATGTATGCGTACTTACTGATGCCTTCTCTGGTCTTAACAAATAAGATACATACAACAACTGATTCAAGATTACATCTTTGGTCGTATTGTATTAAATATCTGTACATATATCCCTCTCTTCTTATTTCTTTGAATTCACAGCCAGTAATGATTTCATGTCCGAGAGACATATAAGGTCTGGTATTTATTGTTGAAAAGAAATGGAGAGATAATAAGAGAGAGAGAAAAAACAACGTATGAGCAAAGTTATCATTTCCACAGCCAACTTCCTGCATTCCTCCTGTGAATACAATCTGAGCTATTGGGAGTGTTATTGCCTTGGATCGGGTTTTGGCAAGAAAAGTCACTGCAATGCAGTGAAATAATAGGGAAGGCACACTCTGTCCAGACTATTTTCACTGGATCCATCCAGTGAGTCAATTCTTATATCCTGATCTATTTGATCGTTTTTCTGCTAATCATTTTCACCACAATCAATACAGTTTTACAACCCAGTCTCTACATCACGTTATTTACATTTACTACAGGAATCTGGGTTTGTTCTTGGCAGGATGCTGAGGCAGAAACCAAATGTCTTTTCCTGCTTAGATCAGCAGGGGTTGGAAGAAAAGAGGAAAAAAAATCTTTTCAGTCTCCTCCCATGACTGGGAGAGTTGCCCCAAATTAAAAACATTCACTATAAAGCTGAGACAAGAAACCCAATGGAGATTTATATTTTTAGGGGTACGCAAGAATTTAATAGGACGCGCTAAACATAGAAAAAAAACAATAGAAAATTAGTTTTTTTTCGTTTAAAATAGGATTCAACGGGGATAACAAGTTTTACTACTTTAACAACAGCCACAAAAACACATTTTTACGATTCCCGGTCTTGTTTTCTTCATCTACTAAAGACCATTTACCTTTCTTTAAGAAAACAGAACTTTGATTCACTCAAATTTACAGATAAAATAACCAGAATTTGTCAATTTTTCTACAAATAATATACAGGGCAGATCCCGAATTTAACACAATATCAACCAGTTAGTCACGTCCAATGTAAGCTAAGGCGACTCTTAATTTTACGCTCGCCGATAAAGAGTGCTGGGAGAAAACAAAAAGTGATTTTAATATTTCAAACACCTAAAAATCAAGCTGTCAAAAAAACATCCACCGTTAAATAAACGAAACAGTGTTAGCCGTACTCTGTGCATTAGCTTGCTATGCTACAAGCCGCTAGCTAGCTGCTCACGATAACGGTAGAAAAGTTTTTCCAAACCTGACTGGCTTTGTAAAACTGCTTCTTCAAGCCCGCCACAGACATATTGGAAGCTGACTGTCCTCTGCTCTTCTGCTGTCGGACGTGTAAACAGGTCAAGGTGTATGGAAAAAAAAGTTAACGTTACAGTTTGTTAAAAACGGGCCAGTGCAAAAAAAGAGGAGACGCTTCGGGGGGGAATCATAGGTTTCCTGAGCCGTCACTCCAAGTCGGGACACGCCAACTGACCACGTCCACAGTGAGAGCAATTCCTGACAGAATCCCAGTTAGCGAACCAATGATGATACAAATACCCCAAAGTTATTTAAAAGCATAAACTCTCACTATGTTTTACTTCAGTTCAAAATCTCTGCCGAACACTGAATATATTTATTTAACACAGTAAACGTTGGTGACGCAATGTTTTAAAGAAATTATACCACATCGCCCCCTGCTGGATACAATAAGCAAGCACCAGGTCCTTACTGAGGCTGCAGAATCTAAAACTAATAAAAAATAATGGTGTTATTGGTTTCAATGGTATCAGTAGTGCAAGCCTAAGTATCATAATACCTTTATTAGTATGTAGAAATTTAATTTTAGAACACGCATAGCTTTAAAAAAATATATTGTGTCCTTAACCTAGGAAAATACCTATTGATAATGATAATTAATAAATACAAGGCCTCATTACTAATAAGAGTT
The DNA here is from genome assembly GCA_034780135.1 of Jordanella pulchra. Classification (NCBI taxonomy): domain Eukaryota; kingdom Metazoa; phylum Chordata; class Actinopteri; order Cyprinodontiformes; family Cyprinodontidae; genus Jordanella; species Jordanella pulchra. The sequence goes on along the minus strand of JAUZNJ010108236.1, from coordinate 14,027 downwards.
TGAAATGCTTATGCCTTGCTGTAAGAACGTCCTGAGTTTGAATTTCTCCCTCCGCTTGCATTGGAAGCCCATTGGATACTTTGTCTATTACTTAGTGACCGCTGGGGAATCAAGGGCAAGCAGCTATGAACAAAACATTAATGCTAGATAGGCATTATTAGTTAGGTACAAAAAAGGAATACACGCATTCATTAAAAATACTTTAGTTTCTAGCATCCACTTTAAGACTTTTATCTGTTTCCAACTTTTTACAATTAAATGAAGAGAATTGGAATTTTCCTATGTGCTGCAGACAATTCCGTTGCGTATGTCTTGAACTATTCAAGCATTCATTTCCTCCATGTCTTGACCACTGCAATTCCCTTTTTCACTGAATTAAAGAAAAAAAAAACCTGAAAAATATCCTATTAGAGATTGATCCAAATACTTGTACTACTTTAAGTTTGTGGCTTTGGTTGTTTGCATGAACAAGCCCCAGCATTCTCGTTTTAAATCCTTATACCCACTATAGGCACTTGAGGTCCAGTGAGAATAGCCTCACTGTTAATGCTGAACTGTAAAGCAATCAAAAAAATGAAAAAGTCCTGTTATTTTTCTGCCAGGCCCTTTTCTGTTTTTTTTCTGTAAAAAAAGAAAAAACGAACAAAGAAAATCTGCATTTAAAAAAAGAACTTTATCTGTTTTTTTTTTACAGAGTAAGAATGTAAAAATGAGTAAGAATGTCTTAAGTGTATTTACCCTTCATTTGAGTAGGTAAATAAGATGATCTATGAAAAAACGAACATTTTTATATCCAAAGAAGATATTGTGGACTTAAAATAAGAGATTGCAGTTGTTCTTCATTTTTATTTTAAATGTAAATTGTCTCATTCCATTGTCAATCTGTCTCATTTACCTGCTCTATTCAAGAAAAAATGCACTTATTTTATGAAAAATTGACTAACTTAGATTTCAGATTTTTGCAGTGTTGACTTTAATGAATCCCTTACATTTAAGTGTTTTCATTTTGCTTTCAACATGTTGTTTTACCTCCTCATTATTCTATACTGTGAAGCCCTTTGTGATACTTATATTTTCGAAAAAGGTTTATTAAAATTTCCCCTATAACTTAATAATATAACCTTGTTATCATTTTATTTATTTTGTTCTGTAAATTTCTCTTGTGGTGTTGTCAGTGTTAATAAAAAAATCAGGGTAAATCAAGGATAAAATAATAATAATCAGACCTTTTCTGTAGCATAATAACTCCTAACATGAAAGGAAAGAAGAGAAGTCAAAGGAAGGCTTAAAACTTGTTAAAAAGACTTTTATTACATTCTTAAATCCACATACAGTATCACCATTGTGCAACAACACTTCACTGTGTTAAAACCTCTTAAGCTTTACAACCATGACATAAATTATTCCATAACAAATTCTATATTCTTGATTCAATAACAATAATGATCTTAAAATATAGTGAGAAGATTATAAACAGAAGGATCATGATGAAAGAGAAACGTTTAAGAGAGACATCTTTAAAAACTCTTAAAAAAAAATAGAATCACATCTCTCTGAGAGAAAAAGGACACCGACTGATGCAAGAAATAAAATAAACAAAATAAACAGTACAACAATGCAGGATAAAAATCAAGAAACGAGGTAAGAAAGATCACAACAAAACCAACATAGAATTCAGAGATTACAATTAATCTGTTGCTTTCATTTATCTCCTACTTAATCTATGTTTTCAACAAAGAAGTCTTGCAATAATGATATCAGACATGGGGGTAAAATTCTTTGATACTTCTGTAATCAAACATTCACAAGAACATGTACTGTACACAGTGATCAAGGTTTAAAGGTCTTTTATGTTGGTGCAAGGTCTCCTGCTAGCTCGACTAATTGCAGACGCTGTAGGACAGAGAGCCCAGCTATCTCCCTGAGTGAGTCTAAAGGGACATTAAAGTGCAGATCATAGGTCCCACCCTCTGGACTGTTTCAGCATACACATATTCTTTATAAGCTAACATTTAACATTCTCAGGACTCAAACACAAAGCAATGTACTTTGTTTACAATCTGTAAATGCCATGCGACTGGATCATCTGATCTGCAAAGTTAGGTTTTTGGTACGTTATGCTATGAATAGGATTATTCCTGGTGCTGTGAGGTTATGACGCTGGAGTGCTAGAGAAAACATTAACTGTAATAGACGGCTGGTAAGGCCCGACATAGCGAGAACAATGGGAAGGACATTATTGCACAATCCCAAAATGTTAAGTACCAAAACAAGAGACCCCCCCCACACACACACTTCCCTCCCAGTCTGCATGAAACAACGAACGGTGAAAAGCACTGTCCCAGCAGTGCTAAGCCAACTTGGCTTAAATAATACTCTAAGAGAGAGCGAGAGAGAGAGAGAGAGAGAGAGAGAGAGAGAGAGAGAGAGAGAGATAGAGAGAGAACATCCAACATCTGTCATGTGATTGTCTTAGGACTCCAAATATAGAAATTTAATTGAATTTCTCACAGCCTCTTTGGGCTGTTGGTACAAGGTTTATTGTTTGACAGAAATCTAATACAGCCGCCTGCTTTAAATGAAAAGTTTTCATGATGCCTGCAGGCATCTTTAGAGATCTAACTGAGATAGATCTGTGTATGTTCAAGGCTTCCTGGAACTAAAGGCATATAGTGCTCTGAAATCAACAAAACAGCAGACAGAGCAATGTCTTTAGCACAAAAAGGAAAGAGTTTTATTTACTTTCCATTCAGTTTTAAAAGCGTTACTTTACTATTTTTGAGGCTCTCTGTGTGTGTGTACACATAGGTATTAACTCAGGGGGGTAGCTGATGGCTCTGTCAACCCTATTCTTTGCCATGTAGTATTTTTGAGAAGGTGAGGTAGAAAGGGAGCTGGAAATAAGGAATACAAGCTATCATTCTATGATCAAAACATTGAATTGGCCCGACCCCAAAGCAAAGAAGCCACAAACATCACCACTTCACCGTCTTAAACATCTATGTCCCTTCATTTTTCGCTTATCATCTTTTTTAGCTTGTGTATTCATTCACAGCCTTTGAGGATTTTGGTTGAGACTCTGCTTGGTTGAGTTTTAGCCTGTAGAAAAAACAGAGGGCTGAGATGTAGCACTTGTGGACATCCTTTTTTTCCCTACAGAAGTCAGCTCTGCTTAGACTATTAATAACATGTAAAACCTTGTGCTAGTTTGGTTCATCGGGATCCTAACAAGGACTTGTAAGTGCTAAATGATCACATTCTTTTTTAGCATTTCTGCTATGATCGTTCTTTTCAGAGAAATTCAAACAGTGGACAAAAAGACCAGAGCAAAACAACATGACTGCCATTTCTTTGCATCATATAAACTCTGCTTTTTTTTTTTTTTAGATGTGTCTATATATAAATATATTTTATATATAAAAGAAGTACATCTGAAAATACTTCACAATACCACTATAATCGTCTCACTTTCTGTGTGGCATTTAAAAAAAAAAGGGAAAAGGAATTTGGACTGAGGTCATTGATCACATAAAAAAGCAACAACTCACAGTTCACTGACATCTAAAGTCGTGCTCAAACGAACAACTACTCCGATTCTAGCATAAGTGCTATGTTTTTGTGCTCTAACATGTTTTTGGGTTTAAACTTGATTTACAAAACAAACCAAAAAAAAAAGCAAACTTTCTGCTTCAGAGGTTGATCATGGTCCCTTTAAGCTTGTTCATGTTACAAACACAGTAATGTATGGGTGCTACAGAGGGTACGCATCAAAGCAACGACTCTTTCTGCATGAGACTGAAGCAGGCTTCATTACTGCAAAACTCTCGACGAGGGTAAGGGCTTTACTGTAGGTTTGTACATTCTAGCATATCATGGATGGTTACAGGAAGAGTGGGGTACATTCAACAATCGCTCACAGGAGCTGTGAAAATACACAAAATCCATGCCATATAAGGAATTCAACTCAACAAGCAGTTTTAGGTGTCATATAGAAAAATACTTTTGAGAATAAAAACGATGTAGGCTACTCTTCAATGGTTTCTTTGCTTCTTTACAAAGGAGGTAACGTGCACTGACGACCCAGCAGCAGATCCCATTGAGTCAAGTTAAAAGGGTTAGCCTGCAGGGCGGTGAAAGCTACTCCATGGGGACTTTAGAGGAGAGAGGAGTGTGTGCTAAAGTGTAACGTGCATGATTGTCACTGGGCTTGTTGGTTTTGCCTTATGACAAGTTACCACAATTTCATCTTCCTCTAAATACACCTCAGTGTTGCTATGTTAATCACATCATTTACTGGATGGGCTAAACTAGCCCTCGGTGGAGTCCGGGAAGGTTATTTCACTTCCAAAAACTTCCCTGTACAAAGGAGGGAAAGCATACGCTGTCTCAGGATGAACCAGGCGGAAAAACTCCAGCTTATCTATGTGGAGGTTACATATGGACCTCATCATGGGAAGCTTGGACACCATCTAGGATGGAAGTACAGAGAAAGGAAGATAAATGATATAAGAAAAGAACAATTCAAAACTCCTTTACACACCAATGTTGAAAATCCTTTTAGGAAAGTTCTGTACCTTGGCTAGCTTCTCCTCTGATGCTCCGTCTTTTTGCAAGCAACGCTGCAAACCCACGTAAACTTTCTCCTGCAGTTTATGGATCTTCTGGACATCTGTGAGCCAAGGTCGGTCTGATGAAGAGGAGAGCAGGTCATTTTCCATCCACTTTGACAATGAAGATACACCGATCCAATACCTGGATCGGATATCGGCTCCAATGTTGACTAATTAACAGGATCGGATTTGATATCAGATATCAGAGATCCAATCCAAAAAACTTTACATGGAACTGTTATTTCTTTCTTTTGGCTGCTTTTCTGTTAATAAATTATATAAAGTGCATTTATATCTGCATTAATTTGTGGATCAGTGCATCTTTATTGCACATACAGTCTAGCTCTACGTTTGTTCAATACATTCGAATATCTAAAAGTCCCATTTAAATGAGCATGTTTATGAACAAAATTTCTCTTCGGAGAACTTCAAACTTCTTGAAGTTTTTTTGTTTTTGGTTTTTAGATGGATGAGCTTGAACTGAGTGCGGGTGATGTTAAACAAACCTTTAGTTGGCAGTGAAAAAGTGTAGTAAATTGATAAACTTTAAGTGTAAACCTTTATTTGTTCATGCAAGAAAGAGTTTCTACGTTTAGTCTAAAAAGTAGGAGTTTGTTAACGGCTGACTGTAACGCGCCTTTGATCAGGTAATATTCTCTCTTGCTTTAAACTAAATAAAATAAACTGGAGTCTTATGCTGCAGAAATGAAAAACGACTAGATTAGCCAAACTGTGTCTGCAACCCGGTAGCAATAGAGATGTTGTTATTTATCACCGACTATTTTGTCAGATGAGTAAAATTCAAGCATAATCAACACTTGCTGGTCAAAATTAAAATCATAGACTTAGTGGTCCAGTTTCAGAGAACAATCAAAAAATGTGTCTGACAATAAAACCTGGAAAGATAAACAAGAACAGCTTTACAGGAAGTGCGTTCATATTAAAATATGCTCTGTGTGAGCACACACATGCAAATAGGCTGGCTACGGACAAACAGCAAATGCTGTACAGTGACATAACAGATTCACTGGAACATAACCGTGTGACCTATATATTTTTATAGACACTATTTTATAGTCAAATCAAGGAATGATTGAAAACTAGTTCACTGTGGAAATATGTGTTTGGTAGGTGAACTATTCACATTCATTGTGTTCATAGTTTAAGTTTAAGAACTAGTTACTTAGGGTTGAATTTACACACTTTAAGAAACAGCAAACAACTTTCTCATAATTAAAGCCTAAAAATTTAACAATGGAAATATAAAACCTCAACTTAGTTAACTATGCCTAAAAAATGCCGAAAATATTATGGCATTTGCAATTTTTCCAAAGATCCTAGATTTGTAATTTGGATTTGTAGCTGGATTTACATGAAAAAGTGTCTAAAAGGAAGTAGTAACTAATATCTCACGACCACTTTGAGCTCTTACTTTGTTCACCATAGATAGGGCCGGTTTAATTATGCTTAGTCATTCCAGCTGATAATAGAACAAAAACATCTGTGTTGCAATCGAAACAACAAAATATTTCCCTGTTTAATGAAGTCTTTCGAAAGACTGACGAACCATAAATAATGCCCAACCCTCTTGCAAACACAGAACAAGTATTGTTCTTGGGCACAAAAATGTACTCAGAATGCATTTATTGCATGATAATATGATTTTAAAGATTGTTTTCTCTGTCTAACATGTTTTGCAGTTGAAAAAAGCAAATGAATAATTGAAATAATGAAACAAAAAAACAAAAAAAAAAAACAGGAGAGATTCAGTGTCACTGCAGCTTTAAATGTGTCTACATGATAAAGAGCTGACACTGCCTACGTCAATGCAATGCGGACCACGGGAAAATGACGATGGGTGCTGAGTTTAAATGCACCACAATAATCCAGAGCTTTGTATGCCATTAGATGCATTAGATAAGTAAATATGTGACACACCTTCAACCACTAACTCAAAGAGTATAAACCAGTTACACTGCCTTAGCATTTACGGGAAGGTTGTAGAAATAGGCATGTTAATCTAACCTGGTGACAGCAGGACAGCAGCGCTGAATAGAGCCATCTCGTCCTCTGACATCTGGATACGACTCAGAGTTTTCGCTAAGTCAAACACAGCATTCACAAGGTCATCACAGCCTAAAGGGGGGGAAGAGAAGATAAAAAAAAAAACAAAAAAAACATTTAACTATAATTATTTGGCAGTTTAATGATGAAAGATTGACCTCAAATCACCTGTTTGCCCTGTCAAATTGTTTATACAAGAGAAAGACAGGGAAAGAGGAAAAAACACGGTTTGCTGACTCACCAAGAGCTTTAAAAAGCTGAGCACTTGCAAACTTTCCATCAAAAAGCATTGTATTATTGATGGGGTTGTAGGCTCGGCACATACGGATCAGGAGAACATCCATGCAGCCTGTGGGCAACAAGACAAAGAAAATGCACTACTGAGAAAAATGACATTTATTTTGACAATATCTGAATAAACAGAACACAATTGTTTTAAAAAACAATGTTAATTAATTCATTTTCTGGGTATGATTATAGAAAAAAAAACCTCTTTGTGCAGAAGGAATAAATGATGCATTGACTGTCTATTAGATGCTATATTGAGCTAAAAACTAGTGAGAAAATGTATTCACAGCACTTCGGGGCTAAACTTAATGCTCGGTGTTTTTTGTCTAAATAATTTTACAGAGTTTTTCCAGGAAACATTCAACTTAACTAAATATTATATATGTTATTTCAGCAACAAGGCCATTAGATAGATAAGAAGTGCTGCATATGTAAGTGTAAGGAGACAGAAGATAAAAGAAGAAGAAAAGAAGTGATCAGAGCCAAGAAAGGCTGTTTGCTCCAGTCTTTTGTATAAGACTGTTTAATTGTCCTTAATCTGATTAAGCTGGACCAGAAGGCTGAAATGAAAACAAGTTGTTTACTTCTGGAACTGTGACAACATTTTATAATCAGTGCATTCATAGATGATTTTAAATGAGGAATGTCGGCATTCCTCAGATTTTCCAACTTAGCAATCCGACATCTTTACCACTAATTTAGAAATATGCCATTTCGTTTACCATTCTGAATCCTTGCCTCTTCTCTAGTTCAAGATCGTTTACATGTAAACATTTATACATGGATGAGTAGTTTTTAATGTTTTGTAGGAGTGGCATTTCATAGTAGAATAACAAGCTTGTATTCGCTTTCTAACACCTTATTTTCCTTGTTTCATTTTTGAAATCAGTTCCTGCTTCAGTGGGTTGGTTTTAAGGCAACACTGGAGGGTACAAAGCTGTTAAACTGAAAGGAACAATTTTGAGGGGCTTTTGGGTTTAAAAACTAGTCTACTTGTTAATATTGTAAATAGGATTGGGCTAGTTAGCTAAATTTAGATTTATAATTTGGAATTTTAAACCTGCTACAATATCTTACTGTTCTGTTTTGATGGGTTCATTCCTTTTAAAAAATACTCCTGTACTGAAAGCGACAAAGAGACTAATGGGTTTTTCTCTCTCTGGCTGCAGAGAGCATAGAGTAGTGCAGCGCTGCTCCTTCCATATCAGTTGCTGTTATCTGCCAGTCAGATGGCTAACAGACATCTACTATGGAAGCAGACAAGTTCAGCTGTTGGAAACATCTCTCGTCACATCAAACAGTGACTATCATAAGGTGAAATCCAAAGGAGTGACATTCTTCAGTCTAAGAGCACGCTTCTATTATAAAACCTGAAACATTTTCTCCTGGAACGCAGACTGTTTTCTAGAGAGAATATCCACTGCGAAGGACAACCAGGGTCGGTCGCTGAGTGGGTGCTACCTCCCCCTGCTGCAGAGTGGAACTCTGGCTCCGTTAAAACAGAAGCATTTTAAATTTACAGTATTAATATTATAACCAATGGTTGTGTCACTACAAGCATCTGTTATAAATCCTGTTGAATCAAAACAAACTCCTGGGATGTATACATTGGTGTTGCTGTAAAAAGCTTCTGTGTTGTCTCTCTCTAAGTGACAGGGGAAGGGAGACGGCTCTGGTACAGATAGAAAATCAGTTTTCTAGCCATACAACAGTACATATTTCCCATAATAAACACTTTGAAAGAAAGTTTTTTATTCACTTAAAGAAGGGTATGTTTTTATCCTTCAGCAGTGTTAAATAAATTCAGTCTGAACCATAAACCACACTCAGCTCTAGAATATTACAAATCTGTCCCCGGATCCTCAGAGGGTTAATTTCTATGCTTCTCAGAACACAAATTGTTTGAAATATTCATCTGAATCAAGAACATACCTCACCCAGACATTACTAAATTAAAATTACATCACTTATGTCACCAAATTATAATTTAGGAAAAGCATTTTGTCAATTTAAAATGCTAAACACCCCTCTCCATCCAATAGCTCGGTATTTAAAAGAATTTCCACCCTATCAGGACCTTTTACTGAGCTAAAGTTTCATGCTAGAAATTTGTTCTTATTCTGCTAAAGGTTTCTATATGAAACATGCCTTTTTAATTTCTCTACTACTAAACAAGCTACTTTCATCTTGTTGTGATTATGTTATTCTATGCAGTGCATAAAAGCTGAAAACAGTTACTAAAGGTGCTAGATAATTATTCTACATTTAGCTGAAGTCTATCCATTAAAATTAAAGCAACTTAAATTTTGGGGATTTTTGAAAAAGTTAAAACTACAGGGGGTTTTAAGCATGTGTAACTGTAATGACATTGTAGTAACAGTGACCGCCACAACTTAATCACAGGCTGGGATCCTAGCTGGGAGAGATGCTAACTCTCATTGTGCACCGACCTGCTTTAAGGAGAATTATCTGATCATTCTGACAGAGGTCCATGAAGCCAGAGATGCGCTTGGCAAACTCCACCACATACTGGATTGCGTTGGTGATTTGAACCGCGCACTGTTGCCACATCACTTCAGCTGACTGAAAGAAGGAAAGAAGAAGGGAGGTGTGGCTCTTGACAAACAAGTTGGGTTTCATTGTTGCCTTTGAATCAAAAGTACTTTCAATTAACCATGACTAACAGCATATCTGGAAAAACACCCTGATATTTCAACTTGTGGCGTTAATTTAGAAAACTAGAATAGCTCCTGGTTACGTGACATGTGCTTTAATTAATAATGCTTACTCACTGGATGAACTCGTTTTAATTTGTGTTCATTATCAAAATAAAAAAATCAATAAAAACAAGTAGAAGTAAGAAAGAACTCATGAGTTACAGTTGACAATCACATCTTTCCAAATGCAGACTTCTGCTTTTTTATGTTTTATAGCTCTCCAAACTCCACTCTATTGCTACATGGAACCAGTTGTGTTATACTTTAAACCTTTTACAGACAATGAGGACCATGAGTGAGTCCCAGGCTTACCTTGGTCTGGTATGAGCGTGTCTCTTCTAGGTTATAGATGTTCCACGCCATTCTCTTCAGCTCCTCTGTGCTGTACTGGCTGGTTTCAACATGGGACTTCACCACACTCTGGATTATACGCTCTGAACGGAGGAAAGTACAGTTTATTATCATCTGTAAAGCCTTCAGAAAAATGCCGACCTTCCGTCTGGACAATATTTATATATTTATATGGCAGATATTTCATCATTGCAATACCACTGTGTCCAATATACATATTGCAAGGGTTTGCAATAATTGTTGGTTCATATTTTTGTGTTTTTATAACTGTTTCTTAATGCAACCAGTTGATAGATTCTAAGAAATGACATTGTCCAAAAATGCTTTATAAAACACACATGCTTAAGCGAGGAAAGGAAAAAAAAAGGCATAAATCAAACCTAAACCGTAATATTTAACAACATCATCATTGCTAAAAATTGTTTCAATTATGCAGCCGAACTTTTAAAGATTTATTTACAGTAATAAAGAGTAAATCGAGTAACTACTGACCTATATCTAGCAGGGAGCAGCCCTGTGGCAGAGGGTTGAAGATGGCATGAGAGAAGAGTCCTGAATCATGCAGCAGTTGGTACTCATGTTTGATGCTGTGGTTGCCATCAACAAAGTCCAAGCTGGTCTGCTCTGGAGAGCTCTGAGAGGACGAGCTACTCCCTGCGCTTCCTCCAAGCATTTCCAGGTTGCAGTAATCTCCACCTGCGTCCTCCGGGGTCAGCGGCAGGTCAAAAAGCAGGCCCTCCGGCAGGGTTGTGATGTCATCCAGGTCGCTCAGAGTGGCACTGGAACCTCTTCTGTAGGTGCGGCCATGTTCTGTCAGGTCGCCGTTCTCTTCGTGGGCGCCAACTCCTGAGCACTCCTGTGATTGCTGGTGTTTCTGGACCTCTGCATACAGACTGTCACGCTGCTTTTTAGACATGCGACCAAATTTCACAGCTGGAGAGAAAAAGCATAGAGATGAAACAATTTATTGTATCGTTGATATAAAGTTGTATAGTATTCATAGATTAGTTTAGTATATAAATCATGTTTAAAAAAAATCCCACTTCTTTATTTAACGCTGTTTTGAAAACTTTAAATTTTTGTGAAATTTGTGAATTTTTTCAGACTATTATTTGTAATTTTTGGGGCTATGATTACTCTGGTATAGAGTCACAGCCATACAGTTACCTAAGACTTACTGTCAATTATATCGTTATTACGATAGCAACACAGAATATCATGATCGGATTTTGAGGCCATTTCACTCGGTCCTGGTAGGCAGTGGTAACTGAGGCTATGAACTCACCATCACGACTCATGCCAAGAGCGAGACACTTCTGCAGCCGGCAGTGCTGACAGCGGTTACGGTTGGTCCGGTCAATCAGGCAGTTTCTTTGTCTTGAACAGGAGTACATGGCGTTGTTTTGCTGGCTGCGTCGAAAGAAACCCTGAAAAAAAAAAACACCATTTAAAACAACAGAAGTTAACTGATGAGTGTAGCAATGACTAACCTCAACAATGAGACACTCTGTTTAAATTTGATTACTTTTTCTTTTATGTACGTTTATATTTCTAATAAAATTGCTTGTAAGCTCACCTTGCAGCCTTCGCAGGTGATAACACCATAGTGAATGCCTGATGATTTATCCCCACAGATTTTACAGGGAATCACTTCTATTTGAGCTGAAAAGAATAAATAAAACAGGTTATTAAATAATAAGCAGGACTTTAAAAAAGAAAGAAAAATGAAATTCCAGTTTTTTTCTCAAATATTTAAACCTGTTTTTACATCAAATAAATAAATAACTGTTAATGTTTATGCTCCATAAAAGGTGTCTTGAAGTTCTCTGGCCAATTGCCAATCAGCAATCATTAAAATACATGATCTGACCTTATAATACTTTCAATTTTTACATGAGGTCACAATTTGAATCTTCATTTTTACTAATCATATTTTATTAAAAAAAAAAAGACATTGATCAATACCTTTCAAACAATAGAAAATTAGTCGTACTTGCACATGACGTCATGCTCTCAAATTTCATGTTTAGAAAATTAGCAGTGGCTAATTTTCAGACCTTTGCTGAGGTAGATAGGATTAGTGGATAACTCCGGCTACACTCGTAAGTATCTGCCAATCACCCGAAATTAAGGAAATTAGGGCCAATTATTCAGTCCAACCCTAGTCTCTTGTGCATAATATCTAAAGTTGGGACACAAGTAATAATCAAACACATTTTTCCTTCATTTTTAGACAGGTTATACCGAAACAGTCAGTGAAAGAGGAGCTCCACATTTGCTTTAAAGGACTGCCACACTAACTACATTATTTGTCAATAGACCGATTCAGTTAACTCCAAGAGGTTGGCAGATTGTCAATATTTGCTTTGGACAGCCATGATTTTAACCTACAACAAATCCACAACCATCTTTCATAGCTGCATTTAGAACAAGTTGAATTTTCCTAGAAACTAAGATATGATTTGCTGGAGGTCATATTTACGGTTTGCATTGGTGTTTGACATATATCCCCCTTATAATGAGACTGAACTGTCACCATGTTCAGGAATTGTAAAGAATTCACAGAAGTGTCTCGAACACGCATGAAAACTCACTATACATAATACGTTTAATGTTCATTCAGGGAGCCTGATCCTTCTTACTCCAGAACAGCCTGTTCTTTTCATTATGTTGTTTATCTCGGTAGCCGGGCCTCCTCAACCCCAGAATAGCAGGTCAATTGCATTAGCTGAAGCCTGGGGTTATAAGGTTTCACGTCGCGCTCTCTCACACGCTACCACTCCTCCTTCAGGATAGGCTAGCGTGTTAGCAGGTTAACAAAGAAGTAGTGCTAAGTGGAGTCTTTTTGGGACTTCAAATGTAACCTGAGAGCCTGTCAGCATCTTGAAACCTTAGCAAATCAAAATGCCGCACCAATGTAAGGTTAGGCTTTTATATGTCAAACATATATCAATTCAACATACCTATTTTATTAAATGAAATTGAGTAGTATATTAATAATCTAAGCTCCTGTGTAACTTAAAGTAATAAGTCCAAAGCTTGATATTGATGTTGGGCATGTTAGACTCTGTATTTACACTCAGTGTTCAAGATCTTATTCTAATCTATCTTCTCTGCTTTTCTGGTGATCTTCTTGTCATGTCTTTACAACCAAAAAATTCAATATTAACAAACTGTGATCAGAAATCTTATGTTTGAATTTGGTCATTAGAATCCTTACAGCTAACCTTTTGGTTCTTTCATTTAATTTTCTGTGAAGATTAGCCTGTCAAGGGCTGTGCGTTGGAGCAGTGGTTAGCGCTGTTGCCTTGCAGCAAAAAGGTTCTGGGTTCGGTCCCCGACATAAGACAGGCTATCTTTTATAAAACCCATGTCAGCTAGAGGTGCCATGCCGTTGTGGACTTCAGTCATAGCTAACACTTAACCATGAAACTAATATGGCAAAAACAGAAATCCCATTTAGCCCAAGCAGTTTAGTCTTTAAGTCATTTATAAAACACACAAACAAATGAGAACATAGAAGAGACAAAACCCAGGTCTAAAAATAGTGTAACTCAATCAAGAACTTTGATGTCGATGATTTAACATGAATTTTACAGCAGACATTCCTATAGAATAATATTTGAAATTCCTACTGCTTTAATTTAGTAACCTTGTTTTTTTGTTTTTTTTTTCAAAAAATACAATATCTCTATTTTTCTCTCCCTTTCTGTCCAGAGATATATTTTACAGTGAAACATGTTCAGCAACTTCTCAAGGGTCACTTATTTATGAATTTTTTTAAAAAAAAAAAAAAAAAAAAAAAGGCTATCAAGATGATGAATTAAACAAATATTGTCAGTGGACAGTAACTCAATATCAATATGCATTACAATATAATTCTTTCCTGTCTCTTTGTAGTTTTATGTATTTTTTTTTTTTTAAAGCAAATATTTTCAGAAAATTCTATGAAAGAATATTTATAAACATGGAAAAAATAATTGTCTCAAGTTTGTAC
>JAUZNJ010108225.1:0-20392 GCA_034780135.1 Jordanella pulchra | reverse complement strand
GAAGGTTTCCCTGTGAACCAACAGCAGCTCTTCTGTGTTTAGAAAGAAAACAAAACAAAGGGCAAACACCTGCAAACATCTGGAACTATGAAAGAGACCGAGGCCAGAAATGACAGCAACCAGACCATGAGCTGTTTACACCCATACTGCTCATTGTGAAAGCAGCACGTAAATGGCTGTACCATAATGCCTTGAGCGACCGCGCATTTGTATATTGTGTGCTGGGCCGGCTGGAGTCAGAGCCGGCTAGCTTTACCGCGGTGCACCTGTGCTCTTTCTCTTCCATCCTCATCAGGTTGTATTTGGACTCTGTGTGCAGCTAAATTAAAAAAAAAACAACTAATTTTTGACCGTTAAGATCTGCTAGTGTTTGTCTGAGCAACGCATCAGCTGTGCTTGAAATTACGTACTGACGCATTTTGCAATAACCAGGCGGAAGAACAAGTAGTTCCAAGGCAGTTATCTGGTTAACATGCATTGCCTGAAATGACTATAGTAGGAAAAGTGTCGAAATATGAATTTAAAAATTGATCTGAGCCTAAAGTCCTGTTATCTGAAGTTTCTATGTGTTTGTATCAACCCACGCATAACAGTATGTACATGCTTTTTTTTAGATAGAAATTTGGAGTGTGGCACGTGCACTTGATTAAAAGTGTGTCACATGACCAAGAGTGAGGGCTGAGAGGCTGGACCAACTAGCAGTGATGCTAAAAGTTGCCTAAAAAGTTACAGCTGATTATGTCGTCTAATTTTAGCTAATTTCACACACTAGAAATGAAATGCACAGTAAAAAGTGTATTGCTGGATTGAAAAAAAAAAGTCGACACACCTATCAAACAACAGTAACATTAAACTGACGTCAGAAATAATTTGAACTGCCTTTCCCTTTCGAATTGGAAAGATGTACTCACCTTCATTTTAGGCAGTTCTGGTGCGGAAAACATCCGAAAACGTCGATATTTATGTGGTGTAATAGCGGTGGCACGAGGTCAGAAGCAGTGTCCTTTAGCATGGTGAAGAAATGATGGCGGTTCATTTCCTGCTGGCAAACGAACGACCTGCACACGGCTTAGCAACGCGCCATCCTATTGGTGGAAACGGTGAGTGAGGTCTTCTTCTTTTTTTTTGTGGCGGTTGGCAAGCAACTCACTCATGTACATTGTCGCCATCTACTGTCATGGAGTGTTGATCGGGACGCTACACAAAAAAACCATAACGGCGAATCAGGTCGTTAATTGGACAATATATTTTAAGAGAGGAGGGTACTATCAGAAAACATGTTTGTTCGTTGAGTTCTCTGCGGTTCAACCTGTCACAGTAAAAAAAACTTGTAACATGAATTCAAACAGTTAAACGGTTTGTTTAGCTGTAAATCAACAACCATCACAGACTCAAGGTGGACACACCCAAAGTGGTCTGATCATGAGACAAAAAGAGAGCATGGAAAATAGAAAATGTTAAATTGAAACTGTGTGGGAAAAGGGTTGTTTTTATTGGAATGTGCAACTTCAAGGCTGGCCCAAGGCAGAAGCAAATTTAATGGCTGCCTTTTTTTTTTTTTTTTTGCAGAGGCTGTGTGGTGTGAGTGGGGGCAGTGGGGTGGGAAGGTTTGATTGAGACTGGGATTTTTTTTCTTTTCTTTTTCCCCAGGTTGGGGTCTGAACTGCTCTCCTAAGCACATCGCAAGTCTCCGCCAACTGCTTTTGATCCAGGAGGTAACCCTGTGCAGAATTATTTTTTATACTATTTCTTATTCTTATTTATTTATTTTTTTTTTGAATGCATTGATTTTTTTTTTCTGATAATAGGAACTAAAACATTGAATTGTACACGTTTTACAGTATCTTTGATTGGAATTATTATCTATTCAAACATTTTCATTTTGTAATAATGGAAGATAATGCTTGGTTCCCAATCAACAAGTATATCATATAAATTTCAATATCCAGAAGTTGATAACCTGTAGTTTTATTCAAATAATTCTGTAAAATGAAGGGTTTTTTTTATAGTTTTATCCATACAGTAATTTCTTGTAAAGTATATGCATATTTTGTTATTTTCACAGTGAATCACTGTGAGTTTTATATTTTTTGCGAAATAAAATTCTAAATTTTTTCAAGTTGATTAACGGTTATTTACAGTATTTAATAAAAGATCATGTTTGGTTTCACGGTTTTCAACTGTTGCTATACTAACTTTTTTAACGGTGTAGAGAAAGCATAAAAAATACAGATTTGTCTTGTTTATTTCTAAACTAAAATTTCAGACAGGATAATATAAGTTGAACTGAACAGACGTCCTTTATGAGCAGCTGAATACTTTTAGAGCTGATATTTATCACAACAGTAAAGCTGCAAATATCATTAAAACTAAAATGGAACCTGAAACATAATCAACATGTAAAAGTAAAATGTAATAAAGCAGGAATGAATGAGGACTGTCGTTCCTGTCAGAATCTGATCCATCATCTGCTGTGTTTCCATCCTCCTGTCTTCATCCATGAATTAACTGGGCTCTAGTTCAGCAGATTCTCTTATTGATTTTCCTTGTTTTGTTGAAGCTGCTCAACATGTTATTATCAATATCCACAGACGTAATAAGCCAGTTTGGAAGAAGTTAGGAGTAAAAAGTAAAGATATCTGTGTTCAAATGTAAAAAGTACTTAGTCAGATAAAAACTCAAAAAGTACAGATACTGAAAAAAAGCTTTGTCAGTACAGTGACTAAGTATTTATGATTAGTTACTTTACACCTCTGAAAACATAATTTCATAAGGAGATGGACACAGACTGGTGACTCCCTAAAAATACATATAATTATTTTGCTCTATATTTACATACAAATATATGAAATATTTATATTTATTAAAAAGAACTAGTCATTAATAATCCTAAATATAACTTTATTTATTTATGTAATTATAAATTGTATTTTATATTTACTGAATTATTTGGATCAATAAAAATAAAATTCAGCATCTAAAATATAATGGTCATAATTCATGGTACATTTATTTAACATTTATAATTATGTTTTTTATATGATATACGACCTTTGACCCTCCATAGACATCAGTAATTGCATCAGAATGATTGTGAAAATCATTGTGATGTGATCCCCCGGGGGTTTCCGAACCCCAGTTTGAGAACCTCTGACAAAGATCGACCAGTTTAACATTAAAAGGTCAAATGTGTGGATAAATATAGTTTATGTTCTCAAATAGATGTTTTGCATGTAGTTACATACACTTACTTAATCCTAACAGCTAATTATACTGCTTTAAATTAAATTTTATTTTCTACCGTGTTTCAGTTAAAGAACATGCCAGATTAATTATAGTTTGTTGAATGTAATCATGTCTTTGTTTGCAATTTATAACTTGTTTTTATTACAGCTGTTTTTGTTGTCTCTTGTTTTTTTTTTTTGCACAATAGGATATTTTGCACGTTGCTGTTGCAGTTGAGTTGAAACCAGAAACTATAACCGACATGATACTTTTACTGTAAATGAACTGAATAATAGTTGATTTTATGAATCTAAGTAACACTAGATGACAAGAACTGATAGACTTTAAAAAGCCAGAGATACAATGAGATCGCAGCCAGTGGATGAGTGAGCTAATCATCAGACTGTTGTTTGCAGCATTAGATGCTATTGGCAGAAACAGAGGGCCCCTAAATCCCATTGTACCCAGGACCCTGTGGAGGTTTGATCCGGCCCTACTTCAGCTGAATCCAGCC
This sequence comes from Jordanella pulchra, assembly GCA_034780135.1. Classification (NCBI taxonomy): domain Eukaryota; kingdom Metazoa; phylum Chordata; class Actinopteri; order Cyprinodontiformes; family Cyprinodontidae; genus Jordanella; species Jordanella pulchra. Next base: position 16,653 of record JAUZNJ010108225.1, on the reverse strand, counting down.
AGGAGTCGAGCAGAGTTTTTAAATCTTTAAGTCTGCTGCTTCTCTTTATTTTTCTGTCCTTGCCCTTTTTCTGTTGGAAGTGAGCGCAGCGAAGGACGGTCTTAAATTACGAAGCTGTCATTTGGTTGAGAAGCACAATGAGGAGCCAACACTGATCAATATCCCACCCGTGTGACCCAGGGGTTGGTTTTCAGTGTGTGTGATGATTTAGCACCAAACTGTCACCTTAAAAAGAATTAAAGCACATGAAGATAATTATGTCTGTATGAGTGTGTTTGTTTTTCAAAGATGCACATTTTCTTCTTTTCTCCAGAGCTGTAGATGCGGCCTAAGGGTGTAGAAAAGGCCTCCCAACCTATCGATCTCTTAAGCGAAAACATTCACGTAACTCCATTACTGTTCTGTGTTTCTAGGACAGAAGATGTCAGAAACTTTCTTGTATCTTTCCTTGTTTTTTACTCAGGTACCTTCTCTTTATTTTCTAATAGCCGAACATCAGACAAAATGCTTACTTTCTGCAACACAGACCAAGCTTGTGGAAGATGTACCTTTTGATGCGACTGTTCTTTCAATCGCAGCGCTAAAGTGTGTCAGCTCACGATCAAGTTGAGTTGCACAAGCGTTCGTTTATGTGAACCCGTGGCAGGTTTCCGCTTGAAAGATTTACCATCCTGCCAAGCCTTTTTTTGTTGTTGTTGTTGTTGTTTTGAATTAAATCTCGCTTCGCAGCACTTGTATGAAATGTTGCTCACAGATTGACACGTAGGGTTGTTTTCAAAGCTTTGTTTGCAGCTGGAAATCCTACCCCAACATCCCCTTGTTTGCCTCTCTCTCTCCCCGGTTCCCTTTCTCAGCCTAACTAGCAGCTCTGCAGCCACATCACTTTGATGGTCCACTTTATTAAGATGAATGAATCTCATCCGCGTGACGCCCTCCTTGATTTTACTGCGCTCCTTCTCCACGTGCGCGGCGAGCCTCAGGTGCTCAGCCGTCACCTTGGTCACCCTGACAGGTTCCTCCCGAAAGTCACCTTGGTGATGCGACTCTGCAGCCCCGTTGCAAACGTTTAGTTCCCCCGACAGAAAATGCTGCAGAATGACTCAGTTACACTGTCTGTTCTTTGAACAGGCTGCAAAAACGCACAGTAATAAATCACTGAAGAAAAGCGAGTGACGGAGCCGCGGAGTAGAGGTCAGCAACCTCAGTGTTGTCTGAGCAACATACATTAAAATGCAGCGATAAGTAGAAGGACCGGGCCTGTTGAGGATGTCAGTGCAGTTTGTCTGTTTTCTGCTACAACATTGAAGCAAACAATGATGTACAAACAGCACAACCCTGCATCTGTTCTTTCCGCCCCGGAGGAATGGAGGCAGTAAATGTAATTAATTACAAGATCAAGTGGTCCAGTAAGGTCTCAGTTGTGCTCACACTGGGAAGTAAACAACAAGCAAGTTAAAGGATTGCTGTTAATTAACTAAGCTGAGTAATGACTTGAACGCAGGAAAGTCCTGTACTGTAGCCCCTTGGATTTAGCCAAGGTAGTGACCAGACGGTAGGGAGGCAGAGCTGCAGAGCTCTGGGAGCCTCAAGCTTTTAGGTCCTGCTGCACTGATACGGTTTTTTATTTTAAATCAACAGTGAATCCAAAGACTGATTTAAGATGTTAATAAAATGAAATGCAGTAGAGCAAACAAGCAATTATTTAAGTTTGTTTCTTTTCAGATGGATTCTGTGAAAAGTTTATGAATATTCAACATCTCACCTGCAGAGGTGGGTAGTTACATTTGCTCAGTTAAATTTACTTCAGTAACTTTCTTAAACAAATGTACTTTTAGGGTTAGTTTTGCACTATTTTACTAAAGTAAACATAATAAAATATTAGTACTCTTGAGTAAAATTTCTGGCTCCTTCATTTATTGTGAGTAACTTCCTTAATGAAAACAAGCATTTTTGGTTTAAAAATGCACCTTTGAGACACATTTTCTTCTTGTTTGTACTCCAGGTTTATTTGTTAAATGTTATTTTCCATCTGCTGAATCTGTTGTGTCATTTGGGGATTGAGTGAAAATATAGTAAACATAATAGTTTCATTTAACCTTTTCTTCAAACTGTAACTATTGATTTTTCATAATTCAAATAATGTTTTTTTTTAAATAGTATTCATTACACCTAAATATTTTACTTATCTTATTACATGAAACAGCAGAATTTGCATATCATTGAATATCTGATTCAATTTTACATCATTTTATGAAATTATCGAGGGCAACTAGTAGATCAGTTACTCAGTACTTCAGCAGCCTTTTAACCAAATACTTTTTTACTCTTCAGTAATTTGTTTAAAAGCTATTTTTTTCTTTTACTTGAGTATGATAAAGTAACATTTACTCAGCTGTAGTGTTTTTACTTTAAAAAAGACACAGAGAGGAGGACTAAGGTGGACGTCTGCCATTTTAAAATAAAATAAAGGTGCTTTTATCTATTCCTCCCTATTTTAATCTTTCAAATATAACATTGGTCATTAGATGCTTTTGAATAGTAAATTAATGAAAATGTTGAATATAAAAGCAACTGTATTGTACTCCTACTCGTCCCCTGGGCCTCCTCACAGTGAGACATGCAGGGATTCGTCCAGAGGGCATCAGAAACAGACGTCAGAGAAGCGGCTCTACTCTCAGATTCAAGATTATTCATAACTTTAAAGCTATTTGCTACTGATGTCAGAAAACATTCACTGTGTTAAGCTACATAATGATGGCTTCATTTAATCAAGTAACTCTCTAAAAGAAAAGCAATTAGCCTGAAGGTGCTTTGCTATCGTTTTTAGCCACAGCTGGTTTTTTCTTGCTTTCCATGCACCTGTAGCCGCTACCATACCGTTCCTGTGCACTAATGTTAACTTTTGTAGCTTGAGAACGGTAACCACTGGAAAAAGTAAACCAGTTAGAAACCCTGCTAATACTACAGCACAGTGGGACACCCACTCTGACCCAAACCAGACTGCAAAAAAAGAGGAGAAAAGTTTATTAAGAGGTAAAAATAACATCTGATTTAGTCACTCCTCCCATGATGGGATTGTTCCCTGTGTGTTAAACCACATCGCTCAAATCAAAATCCCAGAGTTCATGCAGACGACCGCAATGTTGGTTGACGTCATGAGAACTGATGCAAAAATGGCAGCGGTTTGAAGGTTTCTAAATCACTGTCTCCATGAAGAGCAAAGACGTTTTTAAGGTTGGAGTTGATTTATCGTGGCAGACAATCACTCTTTACTTTGCTCTGATTAGTTGTTATGTTATACACTAATCTTTCATTAAAGTGACACCAAAAATGATCTACTGCAGGGAAGATGACGGCTGCACAAACATCTTCACAGGGCTTTCGCTCCAAATATAGAGATGCATGGGATAAACACACGATATCATAGTCAAAGATGTCCTTCTGGAAGAAAAGCAGCATCAAGGTAAAAGTTGTTTCCTGTTTTCTTAAGCTGATAGATTAAAATAATGTAAACTCTCACTCTGATGACCTGAACCCAGATGAAAACGTTTCAGAGCGACTACTGAACAGCGTTCACATCAAATCATACTCAGCTGCTACCAAACAGGTCAGCAATAGTTGGCAGAGGCGTTTAATGGTGGGAGGTGTCTGTTTCAAACTCGACTGGCAAAATCAAATGCGGTTAAGGCCTCATTTATTCACATCTCCTTTTGCTAACAGAGATGGAGAGGTTTAAGTGGAGACTATCAATCCCCTGCTCTCATAAGCCTCGGCACGTCTTCACAGTTTCTCTCAATCGCCTGGAGTGAAACATCGCCAGCGACCGAGGGAGAAGGCAACCTTTGCTTCACTTTGAATTTCAGTCCAACAACAGGAAGACGAGCTTGACCAATGATGCCTGGTTCACATGACAGATTTAGAAATGATGTGGCATTTCACGCAGCTCAAGTCTGGGTCCGCTGGTGTGACGGCAATGACAGCAGCAAAATGTTAGGAGCGTCTAAGCATCACGATACGGCCATCAAGTTTTACACAAAGACTCTCCTCCTAATGAAAACAAGCACATCAGCGTGCCATCTAAACATCTCTATGAAAATACCATTAATCACAAAAACACAACGCCTGTCATTGCGGGCAAAGATCTGAGAAGAATAAGACATGACATGGTTGTTTGTCTAAATGAATAGAACTGAACATACAGCTTGATGTGTAAGTTCTTAGATAACAAGTAATTAATCTAAGTAGCTATTCTAACGTCACTACGCTGTCGCATAGGAAACAGACGAGCACATATGGCCGAGTCTTTCCCAACCAAAGTGAAGGAGAAGAGAAAAAACTGTCAACGGCTTTTCTCTTTGCACCACTCATGGCTTCGCCTGTGTCTTTGTCCACTGTCAGACACAGCTGACATTAGTATTCTGATACAGCCTCCTTCAAGCAGTGTTCGGTGGCAGCCACTTAATTTGTCATTTATTGCTCCATGACAACTGAGGTAATTGAACCTCTAGCCCATGGATGTGATCCGCCAGCCTTTTGACCATTCTCTCTCATTGTAGCAGAGAAGGAGCTATAGGAACCTTGGTGCAAAATGGGACACGGATCTCATTTTATGGAGCAATGAGATGGTTGGTGAAAACCTTTTCCACAAGGGCTTCTGAAATGTTTGCTCCATGGCTCCGAAATGGACTGAAGAATGGAAAAAAAAAAGACAATCAGAGTGAAGTATGAAGAATTAGTATAGCTAGGACCCCAGAACAAATACTAATATTCCTTATCTAGGATGTTACTGCGTTAGATGATTTTCAGTGATCAACAGATCCGTTTTTACTATAAGGAACAAGTAACAGAGTATAGATTGTTAAGAGAGCTCATCTTAAGTTATTATGATCATCTTTCCAGGAGCTACATTGATAACTAATGAATCAAATAACAACTGAAATAGAAACTAAACCTCTGAAGAGTTGCAGATATTCATTGACTTATAAAGAAAAATAGAATTTAAACATCTGCAAATTAAAGCATGCGGCTTAAACTAATGTTATGTTTTTCAGTATTGTTTGCTTTAAAATAGTAACAACTTTCCAGCCTCATAATTACTCAACGCCCCGTTGAGCTAAATCTGTGGCTAGAAATGTTCATCGCTGGACGGCAGCTTTGAAGGACCTACAAAAAACTAAAAACTCTTTGACTGTATAAGAAGTGAAAGATAAAGCTGCTGATAAAACAGTCAAAATCTGTACACTACATAAATTCACATTATTGAATTTTGACAAAAACAGGGTAATACTCAAAGGAATAATAGAATAATATTCTGAATATATAGAATATATAAACCTATACTGAAGGGAGCACTGTGTGACTTTCACACAAAGTATTAGGTTAATTTGAGATATTTATTATAGTAGATGATTGTAGGTCTATATTCAGAATTTGGTTCGCAGTGATGCTCCATGTGAGGCGATCGTCTGAAAAACCCTCCGATGTCAATTGATCCGTACCAGTAGCACGATCTGTACCATCAGCTCATTACCAACAGAAACACATCTGGGTCGCCTTCGATTGTGTTTTATGAAAAACACCTAAATTAAGTTTTTCTCTCTCTAATTATAATAGGCGTACTGAACTGTGTGTAAAAGGTTGTTGTACTTTTATGGAATATAGTTCATAGTCTAAAGAAAGACACAATTAAAGTAACAGTAAGTAAAGTGTAGCCATATTTTACAGGATTGCTCTGAGAAGGTCCAGTGATGTCATCACTGGATTAACAGAGAATGTAAAACACATTCAATTCTCACAGAAAAGTAATCAAATGTGTTTTTTAAGATGTAGCTTAGCATTTAAGGTTAGAAACAAGTACTTTCAATACCCTAATTATACTATTTATGGCTACCAGGATGAATATGTGGTTACTCATGCGCTGATGAGCTAATGGTACAGATGGTGCCTCCGATGTAGATCAGGTAGTGACTGTTGTTTGAGAGGTTTGGATCTGTTACTTTTCCAACTGAATCTAAGGTCCAGACGTGATAACACAAGTGCTAATTTATCTGTTGTTATACAGAAAAGCAACGGTTCTTATTTAGCACTGTTTTCACTAAATGGGCAGTTAATTCTGTCTTGCGTTTATTAGTTTAGACTTAATTTGCTGCTATAAGTTTAGACTGCTGGAGGACGTAGGGACCACTTTTCATCATTCTATCCCTATTCTCCCATCTGCAGTATCTGTTAGTTCAACCCCTAACTTTATATTCTCTCTGCTTTTTATCATCATGGAACCTCATCTTGGGCCTGTTTTTTGTGTTTAGTCCTGTTTCTCTTCTAGATATAGCTACAGGCTCAGTTTTTACTGAGATTAACTGGATGTGCTTTTCTTCATGCCTTCAGACATGAAAACTGGCTCAGAGCTCATCTGCTCCACTAGGCAGAGCCACCTATGGAGCTAGTTTACTGTTACCTTTTCTAAGATAGAAAGTATTTATACTTAGATTCTGTTTAGAGTCTGTTTCTGTCTCCTTGAATCCCAGTCTACCTCAGCAGTTGGCCACTCACACTGAGCCTGGTTCTGCTGGAGAGTTTTTCCTCTCCACTGTCACTACATGCATGCTTGGTGTGAGGGATTGCTGTAGAGTCAATGAGTCGATGCAATTAGCTGGTTTTCCTTAGATAGAAAACTTGGAACCAGTCTGATTGAATTGTCTTTGTAAAGAGCCCAGAGGTGACATGTGCTATAGAAATAAACTGAATTCAATTGAATCTAAAAAATTAAAATCCTCATAATCATGTTTGATATTATTGTTGGATGGCAGCCAGTCATGTAAAAACCTCCCACTTCTACCTTTCTGTTCTTTCTCCAGACTATTTTGGTAAAACTAATCCTGTTTATCTTCCAATCAAACTTGAAATACTGGGAAACAACTTTTTTTTTTGAGCTTTCTTTTTACGGCACTTGTGGCCCTGACAGTAGGCTGACAGGAAAGGGGTTGTGAGAGACATGCAGGAAAGGACCACCTGGGTGGCCCGCGTCGAGGACTAAGGCCTCCATACATGGGTCGTGCGCGCTAACCACTGCGCCACCTGCACGCTCGGGAAACAACTTTAATAGCCGATCAAAGCTTCTCCGGTTGTGGCTTTCATCAGGTTCATGAAGCCACAGGAGGAAACCTCGGATAATAAAAGTCCTCCTGAGTACTTCATTAATACTAATATCATCAAACATCAAACCCTCTAATCCACCTCATTACAAAATATATAAAAATGCTATTTTAAAAGTCTTACTAGTAATATTTCATTTTCTGATTTTGTCATTAAATGTAAAACAACCAACATTGGTCTTTTTAATTTGACTCAATGGGCAAAGACTCTTTCTTTGACACGAAACTATCCACTTAGAGGAAAGACAAAGGGATTCATGTTTTTACATTATCTTTTATTTGATGAGTTCAATCAACCTTGTTAGATATTTCAGATCCAAAATGAAACAATCGGAATACAAGAAGTTGTGAGTGCCTCTCACACATATGATGTGGAGGGAGGAGAGGGACCTCTTCAAACAGCCTTTGGAGACTGTACTTTCTGCCTCAGTGAGTGCTGATAATAAACGCATGAATAATTTGACACACTTCAGGTAAAAAAGATCTGTAACAAAAGAAGTATGGCTACGTTAGTCACTGAGATTTTCAGGGGGGTGAAAAAACTTTTTCTAATTAAGACTTTGTGTTGCTTTGTTCTATTTATCTCACTTCAGAGACGACAAACGCAGACTCTTAAAGAAGCCTTTATATTAGGAAGCTGATGTCTTACATGTAATGAGGACAAAGAGGTTGACATTTTTATTACAAATCCTGTATCAGATCGACAAGAAAAATGTGGTCAATTCAGTTATGTAGGAACAATCAGACAAAAAAAAGTAAATCAGGACAAGAAAGAAGTTATTTTACTCCACCAGTAAAAGTCATGAAATTATTTTAGGGTTACGAGTCAATAAATTCCTCCTTAGCTTTGCTTGAACTGATTCTAGAGAAAATGTAAATAAAATTTTAACCTTGATTACACAATATCTATGGAGTGAATTTAGTTTCATTATTGTTGCATGGAAACAAAAACCCCGTTCTGTAAATGGAAATTAAGAAAGAAAATGTAATTTGAAATTGGAAAAAAAAAAATGTAATCCATAAATAAAACTTTGGAAAACATTTTAATCAAATAATTTTTCAGACTAACTTTATTTTTTGCTCAAATTCTGTGATTTTAAATTTTTCTTTTCCATTTTATTTTTTTTTTTTACATAAAAAAATATTTTACTGAATTATTGTTTAGTAAATTTATATTTATAATTCATTTTTTCAGTTTTGAGTAATTTCAATCACTAGTTTGAATCTGTAATTTTTTAAAGGTTTGTAATAGTTAGAATGATTTATAAAAGTAATATATTATCCATTCATTGGTTATTTATTGAATGCTATTCATAATTACACAGGAGGAGGTTCACCTTTGTGGAGGCAGACATCTTCTGTCCTACAGGAGCGCAGAGACAAACTAGTGACTGTAGAGATCGCCATTACGCTCCAAGGGAACCGCAGCAAGTTAGGTCTCCTACAGAGACTAATAAAATACTATTTATTAAATTATCTATGTAAACTATTCTTACACCGGCAACAGCCGGGTAATTATGAAGACGACTGATTTTATTTGCCGATTTATGATGAGTGTTTTATTTTCTGACCATACTCACATCTCTCTCCTGCTCCTCCATGTTTGTTTTGGACAGAGAGACCAAAACAAGAGGATGAATCATCTGGACAACAGAGGTAAGAGGAGAAGGCATTCCTGAGCTGCAGGAGCAGCGCGGGATCAGAGTCAGAGAATAAGAAAAAAATATAAAACATGAAAAAATGATTTGAAAAAATTTAACTTCAGAAAACAGCCATTTTACTCTAAAAACCTTTATTGGATTAAAAGTTTAATGTCTAGGTAACATTTTTTTTTTGTTTTCATTTACTAAACAGTCACTTCAAATTCTGCAGCAGGTGTTATAGCTGGTTTCTGTTTGACAATTTATCAGGCTGTGTTGTACTTTTTTTAAAATTCAGAGTCTATTATGATATCTGGGAATTATTATTCCTGATAATCATACATTTAGTGGTGTTATAATGGCACTTGTGTAGTTATCAGTCCTGTAAGGCTTTAGAATAGGTGCTCTTTCTGCACAGTGAGAAAAGCTAAGAAAGAAAAGAAATCCTGATCGTCTTCAGGATGCAGCAGCAGAGATTAAACTTATCCAAGCATATCCTTCCATAGCTCTTTTCTTTTTTATTCTTTTCCAGCTGAAGATGGTAGTTAATATTTCAGGGAACTACAGGCTGCTCTGGAGAATTGATCAAGAAGATGCAAACAACTGAGATCAGAAATGCAGCTTTTAACAATCTTTAGTCTCTTTAAAACCAACAGGGATGTTTATAAAAAACACTCAAGACCACTTGAGACAGACAACAAATCTGCACACTAAAAATGTTCATAGACATCATGTTTTTCAACATTCACTGGAAATAAAACCATCAAATTCTGGAATTTGGAGGAAAACAAAAATGCTCCTTCTCTTATATTAGCAGATTTCTGTCCAAACTACACAATGTTGTGTTCAGTTAAAAAGCACTTTCATCTCTGAAGGGCTTTGTCATAATAACGGCTCTGAATAAAGAAGTCTGCAGAAGGAGAGATTGCGCTTGTCCAAAGGAATATAAGCAGAAGCTAAACACAACAAAACCTTTGAAGTTTCCTACTGCAATAAAAGCAACAAATGTACTGCGTGCACACAAACACCACGCACTGCAGGTAACAATAGCGTAAAAAGACCTTCTAGCTTTCATTTGGCAAACAGAGAGAACGAGAACCACATTTCATAAGAGAAACTTTCTGTTTATGCCTTTGTGTCTCAAGGACAGCTATTCTCAATGTTTGCAGAAACTAGTCTGAGATGTTCTGCTTTCTCAGGCCCAGTCTCTTTCAGCTCTGACTACAACCTGTTACATCCCCCCCACCTTTGCACATTTATGTCAAAGGCGGAGAGACTTCTTGATTCTTTTCTTGATGAAAACAGAATACAACTGAAGCTATTTGGAAAAGTCCGCTGGTGTTTTTATCTAAAATATGGTAGGATTTTATACCTACATAGATGGAAAAGAGTTTATAGATGTTTTATGAATTCATCTGTAACTTCTTAATTAAGTCACCTTTGTTATGGATTCAACATATTGTAGCTGCTTAAACAAATATGTTTGCAAATGCAAACGTGCTTAAAAGGGAGTAACTTCGTCTGAAATGCAACGCTAGAGGAAATGTATACTTGAACAGATTGGGGTCACTATTTGGCAAAAAGCCACTTTAGTCCCTTAATTAATGCATAAACACTTATTAATGAGTAAAAACAGCGATTGTTTGTTTAGCTTCCATTTCTTGTTATTTTATGTGTTTGAATAAGTCTCTATTGTAGACCAGGGACTAACCTATATGAAGAAAGGATTATTAATGATAATATTTAACCTTTGCAGAGCAGCTCTACCAAGACAGTTATGATATACTTCTCTTTTCCTCTTAATATAAAAAACAATACAGAAATATCTTAACATAGACAACTCTGTTGTTCTCAAGAGGCAAACACAAATAATAATCATAGAACATGTTGATGTTAGAGCTGCATTTATGAACTAAAATCTGTTTATAAAGAAAGTGTTGCTGAAAGCAGTGTTTTAATATCCTGTGTTTCATTTTAAACTGAGGACTAAACAGAGGTTCCAAACATTTCAGCCTAAGACCCCAAAAATAAAAAAGCAACAGACTGACAGCTCCATAAAAATACATGTTCTGAATCACTTTACTTATAAAAATATTTCAACCAAATATTAATATTAATGTCATTTGATTACATAACATATTCCCATTAACTTTTTAGATCATCATTAAAAACATTTAAACAACCATTAAGTTATGTATATAAATTATAATGAAGCTTATTTGATTTCAAAAATATAATTGTTAGATTTATTTATTTCGATTTGATAAAGTGTACTACCACAAAACTACTATTGAGTGTATTTATTTCAAATACACAAAGTTTTATTGTCTGAACTGCTTAATAATTAGGTTTTCTTTATGTGATTCAAACCATAAACTTTATGTTTTTGAGATAAACACTCATTACTGTTAACTTAGAGTAAGTATACTTTATTATTACTAAACACAAAAAACTGACAATTATATATTTAAAAAAATAACATTTATAACACAAATCAATATGCATCATGTAAGGATTATATATAAAATACTACTGTGAGTGTTTATTTAAAATAGTCAAAATGTATATCCGATTTATCTTAGTATGTTTACTTGTTGTAAAGTATTTTTATTAACATATTTTAATTTAATATGCCATAGTTTAATTTATTATTTTATTTTGTGATATCTAGTGTTTTTTTTCTATTTAGGCAAAAATTAAATTTTGCATTTTACAATTTAATATTTTAGCTAAATAAGTAATTAAATATTCCATGTATTCATTTCGTGGGACATTTATACTCACACTATTTCATTGTGTATTTTGGACTTTCACGTACCTCAGGAATCACCCAATGATTGTACGTTTGTTTCAGTCTTCCCAATAAAAAACAACATAAAAAGCAAATTGTCTTCCTTGATCCTGACAGCTAAAAGTGAGAACAGGAGCGACTGATAAAAATAAAGATAATCAGATTTCTCACCTTGAAACAATATAATAGTCACCACTTCTGACAAAACATCTTTCTTCCTAAAAATCTGACATCTCCGTTCTGCACAAACAATAGTGAGACTTCAAAGCTCTGAACTAACACATGAGTCATCACAAGGCTTTACTCATTTGGCAAGTGCCCACATCCTTGATATCAGTCATTTCACAACCGCAAATTATCACCCTGGTCTTGGCTCTGCTCTCAACAGACTATAGTGAAATCAGCAAAGGTGAAAAGCACAAAGGATGCAAACTCATTTATCTTTTCTTAAGTCACGGTGTGGGAAATCAAGGTCTATGTCTTCACTGTCATTAGCTGCGAGCAAATCAAAGTAACGGGATTTGCTGCTGCTTTTGTCGAATTAATTATCTGTGTGTGTACGAGTGGGAGTAATTCCTGCAGAAGTGGAGAAAGCAGAACCCAGATTACTATCCGCACCGTGATACGTCTTAGATGTACTTTGTTTAGAGCTAATGAGGCACAAGTTTGATTCGTGTAAAAGACGTACACCGACTCACAGCAGAGAAGATTAGCCAGCACCTAGTCCCACTTTTTACTCTAACGAATCCTCCAGTGTTGGTGAAGGAGAGCCTTGGTTAATGAAGCGACACAGGTTGTGTGTGTTGTTGGGACAGATGAACTGCCCTGTGTGTGTGAGGGACACAGCACGCTGCTGCCAACATCCGATCCAGACGTCTTCAACTCTACCTTTCTGATGCAAAATGTTTATTTTTTCCTGTTAAACTTGAGAGATTAATTTACCTTTATCTTTCTGACTTATCTGTGTTTTATTTCTCAACAATTATCTGCTATTGGACACAACTAATTACCTAACAGGACAGTAATGATCTGCTTCATTGTCCTGGACTGTAATTCTTATCTTCGACCAGCGTCTGGACCCAAACCGAGGCAAGCTGCTGTAATGGGTCGGCCCAGACTCACCGGAACACAGAAACGCACAACGATGTGTCGGATTCATTTTATAGCAGTGGGTTTGACTCGGTTTTAAAGTCTGAATGAATGTACCTGGGATGACTATCATATCAATTAGCTGCATTAAAAAGGGGAAAGAAAAATTTCACATCTTTAACGTGGTTCACAGAGCTCGTTAACAGGAAACAGTCCAATAGCAAAAAAAAAAAAACGAGACCAATCTCTGTCTCATAGGGCTTCTTCAACAAGTTCTTGTAGATGTTAACAGCTGTGAGCAAACAGGGTCTCCTGTACCTGTCTGTCCTACAGCCAGTTTACAGAAGCCTCTGACTGGCTATGACAGGCTGATGAAGAGGATGGTCTAGGTTTTCTGTGATTTTCTTCATTCTATGAACAACACAGAGTTTCTAGAGGAGCTCCAGGAACAGAGCTCCTTTCCATCAGCTCCTTTCTGAGCTCTGGAACGCCGGCTCACATTGCTTCTGTTATCTAGGCGATCCTTCTCCAAACTGGGATGACTTGTGGTTGGGTTTAAATGGAAGAAGCTGCCTTCATCCAGACGCAGCTCCTAGAGGAGAGGGTGCTACTCTCCAGACTCGCTCCATCTCTGGAGAATCAGGGGAGCCAGTGAGTTCGACAGCAGCAGCTTTGTTCGGCTCTCCAAAGTAAATAAATCACCGCCACTCGCTCTTTAAAATCCAGGTCTTCCCTGATGAGGTGAAACCGAGAACCAGATTTTATGATACAGTGGAGCTTGTCACCCAGCGAGTGAATTGCTGAAGAGACTTCAGAAGAGCTTAAGCACTCAAAGTTGTTTTTTATGTATTTATTATTTTTTGCTGGTATGGAAGCACCATTATAGAAGCTATTTCTGCTACAAACACTGAAGGACCTAAACTTCCTTTAGGCATGGCTTCAACAGAAAGGATTTCTTCACACCTTCCTTACTGTTTAGCTCTCTCTTGATAAATGAAGTAAGTAAATGAAATGGAGCTCTGTGTCACATCAAATACCACAAGGAAACAAAATGTAATGGAGCACCAATTAGAAGTTAAACGCCTCAGTTACGTTTAACTTAAAGGAACTTTTATGGGCACCAGTTAGTTTGCTACTAGTGATTTGCTTCAACTGTCGTCTTTTGGCCCGTTTTTAAAGTGAAAAGTGATATTATCGAGTTGTGCTTTCAACATGGCTGCCAACAGATTTCCCACGTGTGTTTTTACACCCCCACTTTTGGTTTAACTGCTCATCACAAGCTGCACCTCAGACACACTTTTTGTTGTCATCAAAAGATTTCTGGTCTGATTTTGGCTGCATTTTTCACCACTCTTCTTGGCAGAATTAATGCATATTTTTTAACTAATCGACTTTGTTTTCTGGTATGAATTCAACTTGAAAGCATAGGCTACAAATTTCCAAAGGAGTAAAGGTCAGGGCTTAAGTGAGGCATGCCTTCTTAGGCTGCATTATTAAGACTTCATGTTATGCACTGATTTCTCTCAGGAAGAAAAGGTTTCACTGATAAATATTTAATTATTTTAAAACTGACAAATGTGTTTATCCCAAACCATCAAAATGTGCATGTCAAAGCCCATCACAAGCAATGAGAGGTTAATAAAAAGCACCTTTTTTTGAAGAAGGGTGCATACACAAGTGTTTGTTTTTTTTCTTTTTATGTGGGATCAAAGGTCTAGGTTTGTTTTTATTTTTTCTTAAATGCATTGAACTGCTCCTACACAGAGAGGGAAAACAGATCAAATACATCTTCAGTTCTCCGTGAGCCATTCACTGGCATTACATGCAGACAACATCTCCGCTTAAAATAACATCACCAAGAAAATGCAGCATCCTGAATCAAATACTAACAGGAATCCAAAAAAGCTATGAAACACGGAGGTGGTTTAAAATGGCTGCAAATGTTGGTAGCATGGTAAGTGCTACAAGGATAAGTCTTATTTGTTTGGACTGACACTCCTTGAAACCTGTAACTGATCAAAAGGTGGATTTTCTGATAAGTTTTATTTTTTATTTAATGATATGAAAAGAACTCAGCTTTTGGAGATTTTAGTAAATAGTGTTTTTTAAGGACTGAATAGGATTCTATGTAACTGGTCTGTCAATGGTTGGCGTTAAATTAACACACCAGAGGTGCAACGATTTCAGGTTTCTGGCCGATTACTGATTACCAATCTCTGCTGATTTTCACCAAAACTGTTTGGTTTTTTTTATAACTTGTCCTCTCAAGAAAACCTCCATATTTTAATCTCATCTTACTGAATAATACAGAGAAACTAATAAAACATCTGTAAATAACTGCTCTCTATTTTGCACACCCAAATGGAAAAGCAAATAACCAAGAAACTGTAAGGCCAAAATACTTGTGTGATACATCATTTGAAAGCTATTACCTTCTATTTTCTAAAAATATAAATGAGAATAGTGTGACTAAAACACAGCCTAAACTACAGCAGTTCAAACATGACTTTTTAGGGGTTTTTTCTCTCTAAAATAATAGGTCTCTTTAGAATAGCAATAACAAAGACATGTTTCATAACAGGCATGAAACTATATTACATTTATTCTGCATCATGTCAATGAAAACAGCCAAAAATTTCAGACCTCTAGGTATAACAGTGTCCGAGTTTTGGGACTTTTAACTTCTGATGCCACCAGCGTCTCCAAACCTCTCCTAATGTACCAAATGCTTTTACTGCAGTGTTTGACCCATAAAATCACACTGAAGTACTTTGATGACCCCAAAACAGATTTGAAACATATATTTTTCACCTCAGGCACTGTGGAAATTATCAGCGTCTGAACTACGAAACATCTCAGCGTGTTTTTATGATGCAGCTGCTAACGATTTTGTTTTAAGTCCGGTTCCTTTCGCTGTTACGCATGCGTTAGATTACGACGATACTTTTTCTGTGTTTGATTTCGTGGTCCGCGTCTTCTAAGGACCCGGTTCTTCCTGGACTTGGGCCTTTGTGAACCGTGAAAATAAGGAAGCCGGAAGAGTTTTTGCTATGGATTCAAACAGGTCCGGGCTTTCACCGCCCCATACTCGGCATACGCCTAGCAACCGTGACATTTGATACACAAATCAGGAAAATAACGGATGCAGAACTTCATACTAATGCTCTGTTGCTAATTTAATTGTTGATGAGCTTCAGCGGCAGAACCGTGGTCACAGATATCAAATCTGTTGTTCACACACAGCACAGATATTGGAATCTGTGCTTAAATATCAGCCAAACCCAATAACACAATCACAAAATAAACCCTCTCAATAAACCAAACATTACAGCCACATATCTGACTCCAGAACCTTTACAAAATATATTTTCATTAATTTCAGACGGAACTATTCAGTTAATTTTACTATATTAAACTACATTTCCAATATTCACCACTGTTCGTCACCATTTCCTCTGAGCACAGAGCAGTCAGCTTTCTTTAACTCGCAATGAACATCGGGAATACGAAGGCTGCGTAGAAAACACGGGACCCATCCTTCAAAACGGGCCAAGGTTGCATTTGTCGGCAGCAGACAAAGGCCGAAGCAATCCGAACAGGCCGAAGCGCGGCGCTATGATGTAACCGGCCAACAAATTCAGCCTGCGCAGGATGCAGCCGACAAATCTGACAAATGAGCATTGCTTGGCCTCTGTGGAAAGACAATTTCATTGGCTAATACAGTAAACACCCATGTGGGCTCAACCAATAGTAGCGGGACTGCATGAGCCACAGGCCGTTTCTCAATACTCAAGAACGCAAGTATGGACCAAGTACATTCTTAAGTACGTATTAAAAGCTTGTCTGGAGCTGCATTTAAACTCGTATTGTTAATAGTCTCTAGATAATTATACATTATTTTAGGAATGATGATCAGCAGACACAGATAAACACAAATAAAATTGACCTTTTGCCCAAAAAAAAAAAAAACGACACAAAAAAA
>JAUZNJ010108214.1:0-20392 GCA_034780135.1 Jordanella pulchra | reverse complement strand
TCACAGGGCAACACATAGACACACAAGGACACACAACCATGCACACACACACTCACACCTAGGGACAATTGAGAGATACCAATTTACCTAACAGTCATGTTTTTGGACTGTGGGAGGTAGTACCCGGAGAGAACCGACACATGCACAGGGCAAACATGCAAACTCCATGCAGAAAGCCGGGATTGAACCCAGAACCTTCTTGCTCCAAAGCAACGGCGTTAACCACTGCACAGAGCCCATCGTGTCCACCCTAAATCTGTTCACAACAATTAAACATCCACATGTTGGATTATTTCGGGGTCTGACTGTCTTTGTGTGCACAGCACAAAGGAAGGGGTGACTCACCTTCCACTTTCCACAGCTCACCATCCATTTTCCTCCTGTTTCTGTCTGTCGGAGGGAAAGCTGTTCAGAACTGTTTCCTTCAGTCTCAGTCTTATCCCTCCTGACCTTTTTACTCAGTATCAGTGGATTGTTTTAGCACCTTTCAATCTAAGGGAATCTTTGCAGCACTGGGGGGAAAAAAGTGGATGCCTGCTGTTGATTCCTCCAAGCTGAGTGTCTGCTTGGTGGCTCCTTGTTTGCAGGATGTGTTCATGTTTCATGGCGTAGGTTGGCATTCAGAGGACGGTGCACATGTGCACCGACTCTGTATGATGATCATCCTGCTTTATGCAATAGCACTTTATGAAAATAGACAACTCATCGGTCACATACATTTAGAGCCTAATCAAGAGGCCAAAGGAATTAGTAGCTTTAATCTGAATGTAGAAGACAGACGAACTGACAGCTTATGATTTGCATCCAAGTTTGATATCAGGTTAAACAACGGATCCAAATTAGTTTCACCTCAGCCTGGACTGAAAGGTGGGGTTTTCACAGAACGTATATGTGGTTCCACTGCTCCAGAGTCAGTGACTGATAGCAGCTTGTTCTTCAGATGTTCTGATCCAAATAAAAAACTGCAGTGTTTAAAGCTGTGTTTCTAAATTCAAAAGGAGGACATTAAACTGATTTGGTGTCATTTCACCTCCTGAAGCCCCGCCAGAGTTCTTCACCAGTGAGCACAACAACGTAGAGATAGAGAAGATGTTGGCATGAATGTCATGCTGTACTAGCAGTATTGCTGCTTGGCGCTAAGCATCGTTCATCCTTGTCTGGAGCTTCTCTGCTCCACTGTGAACTTCTAGGGAGGGAGCCAGTGTTACAGCTCGGCATTCTGTACAGCTTCCACAGCTAAATACGGTGCTGACGCCTCCTCGGCCAGCTTGCGTCACACCAGCTGCTCGTTTTCACCTCAAAGCAGAGTGCTGTAAAGCAGAGAGGACCTTGCCGCACCACTAGATTCACTGCCCAACAGCCTGCTTCTCATTGCGTTCAGGTGCCCACCCAGTTCCTCCTCACAGCCTCTTTATCAGCAACTCTACGTCTGAAGACTGCGATGGTTCCCTGTGCTCCTGCTCTCCAGACTAAGGAGGAGCGCCGTCATGTCACTGCAGGGCTTCTTCGTGCTTACCAGGTTACCGATCTCCTTTGTGATCTTTAGCATCAATCCAAGCGCCTTCCTTGTTTTAAAGCTTCTCTCCGAGCCTTTTCACCAGACCTCCTGCTGGTTCCACAGTGCCTCCATTGACCTCCTGAACTCTGAACCAAGTGTCCATAAGGGTCATCCTCCAGGTCGTCCAACTAAGCTGTGGACTTGATTTGTCAGGTTTTGATGTCTTTGCAGGGGTCTCCTCCCCAAACCTGCTTGTTTTTTGGTTTTACTTCTGCTCTAAGTAGAACCTAAACAGAAACTAAAAGAACAGAACCAGACCCAATCACCCTGACACCAGCCTTGAATGTTGAATGGTCCAAAATGATACGTCTAACTAACTGGTAAATCGGAGACATCATATCGTTCCTGGCTGCTAACTGGATCGGATGGACTACTGGACCCCCTTTGATCGGTGCTTCTAGTTGTGGAAGAAGTTTTTAGCCTATTAGGAAGAATTTATCTGAGAATCTGTGTTTTATTTATTTCCCTGCATCACTTCCTGGCAACTTCTCAGCCTGTGACCGTTTTCTGCATGTTGGATCAGATTTTCTGCTGAGAAGGAAGAGTGTCACATTTGGTGAGTTTGGAGAGTCGGTGAAAAACGAGTCATGGCTTGATAAACAACAGCAAGAGGCAGAGAAATCAGTCTATGTTACTGTCAAAGTGCAGCAGAACACGACACACATCTTCAGGGAGTAGAGCAACACTCTCCCACTGCGCTGTCTCTCCTGCTTCAGTGTTCACGTCTCTGTGCTTTTCATTGTGGCTCAGATTGTGTGTGAGGGGCCAAGGGGCTGTGTGTTGTCTGAAAAGACTGAAGTCCGGATCCTGGGGTTATGGAGCCCTGAATACTGACCTACATTGAGCTGCATCTTAACTTGTAACACAAGCAGCCACCATTACTGCGAGCCCCAGCAGGCATAATGAGTGAGTGCACTGCAGGCGGCGGGGTGTCCTTGCCACTGACAGAATGGTGACACACTCACTTTTCGGTCGCTTTCTCCTGAATTTGATCTGAGAGATGATTCACTTCTTTAAAAACAGCGTCCAAGAAATATAAGGACATCTTTAAAAGGTGGAATAAAAAACACATTTTATTTTTTTCTGAGAAATTAAATGTCTGGTTCTAGAAAACAATTTCAGCTAAAGATGAAACAATGATTCAGCCAAAAGGAGTTTAGTTTAGTTTAATAAAACAGGTAAAAAGCAGCCAAAGATCAACCTCCTGATTTTAATGCTGGGTCATGTCTTGATCCAGGTCAGCATAAGAATTTAGGGTTAGTGAGTTCATTCAAAACTCAGGATCTATATCTAACATGAATCAATGGTTAAATGCAAACCTTCTTCCCAGCTTATGCTAAATGAGTCAGTTTTTATCTTTTTTAGATAAAGAAGTTTTTATGTAACACAATGAGAATTGGACATGGCAGAGAGCTAGGAAACATGAAGAAAAGCCTGGTCCTCAGGGCTAACTCCCACTCTGTCAGTGTGTTTCCTGCAGCTTCACATGTTCAAATCAACCCACTGAGTCTCTTATAGCTGAATCTATGAAAGTTTAAAAGGACAGCTGCATAAGTGAGTCTGAAGGAGCACAAATTCATTTAAACCACGCTAACATTTCTGTGCACTCTTGGTTTCTCTGGACTCCTCTGAGCTGCTGGTGGAGGTTTATTGTTTACTAGTAGCTTTAAAAAAGTCTCTCTGGGACACCTTTCTGATGGAGGGGAAACAATGCTAATAGCTCAGGCTTCTGTTGGCATGTCGCTGGTCTGGGCTCCTTATTAATGAACCACTGCCTCTTTTTAGCATGACTTGGAGAGGCTCAGATGAGGTTCTGCTGAGGCCAATCAAAGCCCAGGTTGCTTTGATATCGGCCTTCAGGGGATCCGCATCATTAGTTTATGTCTCATCTCTTCCTTTTTAAAATCCTCCAGTGATTCTCTGTTGGTTGTTGTTGTGATATTTTACAATATTTATTTACTCAAATATTATTCAGACCGTCATATATTGTTAGTCAACATACGCCCTACTGGCTGCGTGTTAGAATTATAACTGAAAGTGTGTCTATGTGTTGCCCTGTGACAGACTGGCGTCCTGTTCTGGGTGTACCCCGCCTTACGCCCATAGTCTGCCGGAGATAGGCACCGGCCCAACCGCGACCCTGACGGATTAGACGAGAGAATATGGATGGATAGTTTGCTTCATCAGACATCAATAACCTTTAGTTAATTGATCCTTAATCTTCTTTTAGTGAGCTAGCAGTTTGCAGAAATTAGGATTCCATAAAATTTGTTTTGGTCATAATTTGGTAATCAAAATGTAATGAACATATGAAAAAAACACATAAATGTTAATGTTATATAAGTGTATAAACCCTTAGTGAAATAAAGCTTATTTTAGACAAAAATAGGCATGTTAGCACAGCGTATCATGCAGTCCATCTCGTTAGCTTTGTCTTTACTCAACGCATGAAATGATCAAAATCATTAAAAAAAAACATATCATTTAGCTAGAAACTTTCCCTCTGTCCAAGTCTGTTTTGGAAAGTTGTGAGTTTTCCCCAGCAGTATGCATTTTAGCATGGCATGCTCACAACAGAGGGGGTTTTGCAATGTCCCATGTGCTCCACACCAAGAGAAGCTCTCCTCCTCCTCCACTCTGTTCATCTCTCCAAGCATCTAGGGGTTTCTGAACCTCAGAGAGGAATGTTGCGAACTCTCTGTTTTGTAGCAGTTTATTTATGAAATGTCAACCATCACTACTTAGCCTCGGTCCTCAGGTGATCTGTGTCTCCAGCCTGGCTTTCGATGTTTGTTGTTGCCACTTTCAATGTGAGTCTCCCAGGGAAGCTTCACGAAAGAGAGAGAAGTCTGTGGGCTGGGGTGTTTTAAAGTTCACACAGTGGGGTGGTGCAAAGCACATCTAAATGGAAGTGTCCTGTGGAGTGAGCTGGGGGAGGCTGCACAAGCAGGATTGCAGCAAAGTCCAGAGCAGCACTATGAGGCAAACTGGACCCTCTGCCCGAGCGAAAATGCTTAGGATAAAGATGGACATTAGTCCTAAATTTTTTAAATTATTATCCTGGTTTATATCCCAAAGTTCTGGTCAATCAAACCCAGAACCACTATGATCATAGGGCTAGCTTATGGTTCCTTTGGCACCGTGGGTCAGTACCAAGGTACCATTGAAAGTGGACTTCAGAAAATGCAGTGGACCAGAACCATCAGATGACATGGCATCAGATCATCACTGACTGCGGTTCTGGTCCACTCCACTTCTCCAGGGTGTGGGAGTTTGATGTCCAAATGAAATGCAGATTTGTTAGAAAACCGAACTTTGGACCTTTCCTCCTAACCCGTATGTAGGTCCGTTGTGTGAAGTGCTTCTAGATGTTCTGACTACAACCTTTGTCCACTGCTGGAGAAGATCCCCCAGATTCTATAATGGATGTTGCTTGGCAATCCTCAGTTGCTAGTGAACTTTTTCCTTCTACTCAACTTTATCTGAATAAACTTTGATTTGATCTGTTAAACCACCAGCTGCTTTAGAAGCAACCTTGTGGATCTTCCATGCGATGGAGGTTCCCTCTGCCCAGTGAGTAGTGAGGAACCACTCAGAGGCTCAGACTAAACCAGCTGAAATACTTATGACACTGCAGGTTAGTTCTCACAGTAACTTCATTTCGGAGACTTATAATCTTGGTTTTCATTATCTACAACCATATTCATCGAAATTACTTTAAATGAAGGCTGGAAATATTTCACTCTATAGCTATGTTTCCTCGTACTGGCACCCGTACTCGTCGTCTTCCAGGACTTGCACAGCAGTCCAATAATGAAGCACCATTCGGGGTCAGAGCTGGGAGGCCGTACCTTCCGATCACGCCCATCCAGGTGTCACTGTCGTTTCACATAGGTGTTGAAGTCCCCCAGCAGAATGATGCTGGGGGAAGGGCGCTATCCAACCCCCCCAGCTGAGCCCACTGGGGGATAGCCTTGTGTCGCTCCTTCAGGCTGGGCCCTGCCGGGTCCCATGAGGAAGAACCTGACCATCAGGCACTCGCCGACAAACCCCTACTCCAGGCCTGGTTCCAGGGTGGGGTCCAGTGACATCACCTGCCTTGTTTTATTGGTCTTCATGGAGTTTTTTGAGCTACGTTTCCATGGATACTAATATTGGGACTGAAGGCCAGATCAGATCAAAATGTTTCATGTAAAAAACAGACTGAAGATTCAAGTCTGATTCGGTCTAATTAGAATGAAATGTCATTAAGATTGACAGGTGTTTTTTCCGGTCTCCATTCCAATTGGTGTCCATCTTCACACCCATTGGGATCTTTGGAGTAACATCATCTCCTCCGCTTATGTGTTCAACGTCAGTGTGACGTTTTACTTATTCCTGACCTTCATCCCTGGCTCCTGGTCCTCCAGGAGAAAAAAACAAAACAACAAAAAAAAAAAACAAATCGGTCTTTCCAGTCCTTCTTGATGGCTCTGAATGTAATGTGTGGATGAACATGGCATCCAGTCCCTGTGGCTGTTAGCATAAGCTACCACTGAGCCCTCAACTAAAATAACCACCAAAGACAAAAGTATGGATACAAAGATGCTAGAAGGTGAGGTGAAAAATGTAAGGAGCAGGAAGAAAGAGTAGCTAAAGCTGAGGCTGAGCGGACAGGTACGTAAACCTGTAAACGGGGTTTAAACATCAGGCAGCCTCTTCTACTGCTAAAGTGTTTCATCAAATTATTTAATCTGATCAAACGCTTGGTACGTGTCAACACACCTCATGATCTTATTTAGTATCCATGGAAACAGAGATTATGAATTTCCAATCAACCAAGGTTTAGATCGGATTGGGGGAAATCTGTCAATAAATGCATTAGCTGCAAAACAGGATTAGAAACCAACCTGGCTCCATTTTAGGGTCCCTCCTACTCAAGATCTACCTGCTCCCCCTGAATAAGAACTCAATAAACACCTGTTAGTTACCATAATTATGCAGACACCACACAGCTGTATTTTACCGTGTCACCAGAAGAGTGACAGTGGGACTACAGGCAGACATGATCCATCCACTCGACTATAATCTCACATATATACACAGAAATCTTCATTAATATCTACTGCCATTTTATTAAAAGAACATAAACTGAACATAAGATAGGACCAATCATTGATGCTCAGCAAAATGGTTTATTTTACTGTCCTTGCCTCTTTCCCTCAGGCTAAGACACATGAACCTTCCCATCATCGATGCAGAGAAGAGCTCCACTTTGTGGACGAGTACGGACAGCCAGTCACAGTGCAGTTGGATAGTAAAAGAGGGCGTGGTAACAGGAGGCGGCGGTCCCACTGTGCCATCGAGTGCAGCCTCCCACCAGAGAGGCACTGGGAGGCCCTGAGAGCGATGGGTCTGATGGAGGGGGAAGAAGGCCAGGGAGACGTCTACGGTGCAGGGTGAGTGCAGAACCGACCCTCATTAACTGAAGACAAAGAAACAGCTTCTCTTGAAAAGTTTCTTTGTTTGCCTCATTTTTAAATGTTTTATTTGTGTATTTTTACAAAATACATTATATAGTAATGAAATTAATGAAATGGTACACAAAAAAATTGCAGCAAGGTTTAGGAGGGGAAAGAGAGGGACAGATATGTTATGGGTGTGAATACATTTGCAGACCCAGGATTCAACCAGACAACAGAGATAAGTTTTAACAGTTTATTTAAATGACTTTCTTGACAGGACAGCAGGAGTTAGCCACTGCAACCAGTTCTTCTGGAGGGAGATACAAAGGGGAGTGTCCAGCACAGAAAGTCAGAATGCTAATCAGGTAATATAGATGACTGACCTCAGGGTGGTTGGGAGGAAAGCCTAGAGAAGGGGTCAGAACCAGATACCAGATGACTGCAGTGAATCCAGAACATTATTGAGTCGGGGGGGAAGAGCAGGGGTCAGAACCGGGAAGACAGATGACAGAGAATAGTCCACTCCAAGATCTGTAATCAGAGCCGTAGTGGTCGCAGAGGTCAGAAACAGAAAATCAGATGACAGAGAAATCCCCAAGGCAGAATCCAGAATCGTGGTTAGGGAGGCAAAAAGAGGGATCAGAACCAACAGCCACAAAAACAGGTCCGACAGGGGCTCCGAAAAAATCAAGGTCATAACAGGCACGCAGACAGGAAAAACGCTGGATATGACTCACAATGAGGCTCGACAATAATCTGGCATAAGCTTCTGTTCTGAGGCAGGTTTATATACGCAGGAGTGCAGGCGAAATGATGAAGTCTGATAAGAGCAGAGCAGCAGAGCAGGTGGAGATGATCAGGTAATCAGACCAGAGTGGATGACCAGAATGATGACAATATAAGCATTTAATAATGAAACTGTATGTAAAAAAATAAAATAAAATAATAATCATTGACTTCAAAGATTATTAACAAGATACAGTCGTCCATATATATATATATATATAGAATACAATAAGTCAGAAATAAAGTAAAGTCCAGTGAATAGTCCAAAAAGTTATAAAGTCATAAATAAATCTTGAGGGTAATTGATTACAAAGGGCATGCTTGGTTAAGAATTAGAACAAAGCAAACACAGTGGTAATGATAGTGATGATGATGATGATCATGATGATGATGATCATGATTTTGTTGATGTCAACTCAGACCCATGGTGGTCGGAACAGTTAGCTAGTGTGGATACTGGGCATTGAACCAGAGAATCCCACGCTGTGAACATCCCACACCCAACGCTATGTATGATTTTTATTCTTTTCTTTATTTTCTCTACAGAGCTATGTGTTCATTTCTATTTGTTAGCTAAAATAGTGAGATGCAATTAAAAGTGGGCACAGGGTGTGTTGACCCCGTTAGAAGACACCCAGCACCTGAGGCCCTCCATACACTGTATATGTTTATTTTTTCCTTCCTTTCCCTTTTCCCATCTTTTACCCCTTCGTCTTTTTGACTTTTTATGTGTACATACTAGTGTGATGCATTAAAATATGTGGCATTACTAAGTGGTCATGTGTGGGAGGAGGTGTCAAGAACGCCATCGGTCAGCAGTCATCATGCTGCTGTAGCGCATTTAAAGTGGCTCGATATGGAACATCTATTGAGCTCTGCCTAGAGTGACGACACATCACACTAAATGAATGCTGAACCTCTTTTCATTGCTTCAAACTAATCCATTTAAAACACTTTATCAATATATGAATTAATACAACAACCAACTTAAGTAGAGCTCTTTTCTACTTACAGAAATATATACAAGTGAGTCCAGTTTCTTAACACAGTTTCTCTTGGAAGTTGTTGCGATTGGATTTGACGAAATGGTTAAACTTTTCAGCATAAAATATCTTGATTGAGATGACAAAGAAGCTTCCTTGTAGGTTGATATTCCAATTTGTAGAGTTGTTACCAGTCTGTCGTTTGCTGTCCCTATTATTAATTTTAATATCTTAATTGTAGAAAGACCAGGTTTTGGTTCAAAGTCCGACCAAGGTGAACAACCTGGTGGTAAAACTTCACCAGGACAAAGGCTTTAAAGAAGTGAACTGACTGGAGCTTCCTGATTAAATATAGAAATGATTTAAAAACACTTCATTTCTGGCCC
This sequence comes from Jordanella pulchra, assembly GCA_034780135.1. Taxonomy (NCBI): domain Eukaryota; kingdom Metazoa; phylum Chordata; class Actinopteri; order Cyprinodontiformes; family Cyprinodontidae; genus Jordanella; species Jordanella pulchra. Next base: position 11,235 of record JAUZNJ010108214.1, on the reverse strand, counting down.
ACTGCAATAAGTGTTATTTTAGGTACTGAAGTCAGACTTACGAGGGTCTGTGTGGTTCTTTCCTCTGATGAACATCAATGACGTGATGTTGGATCTGCTGAGGTAGCGGTCCGTTCATGGGGTTCTGATCTTGCACTTTTAAAAACTAACTTAACATCAGGGATTTTTCCAGCCCTCGTAGTTCTGCTACCTGTCTCACTAAGCTTGAAGAAACTGTCCTTTTTTCTTGTACAGAAGCTACTATGGACACATGTCTGTGTCCCCTGACCTGTACCCTGCTAACAGCCATATGATGATGTCATCGGATGTGTATCCACCTAATGGCTACCTCCCCACAGTATCAAATGATCAGCATCCAGGTAACAACTACCTGCCTAGCGTCTCCTACAGCTTGGACCATCTGGACAGACTGGACTACCAGGTGCTTTTAGGTTCTGTCAGATCAACCCAGGTTTGATGTTCCATTCTGCCGTTCTTATCTGGGGCTTCTCCTCCAGGGTCCAGAGATGATGCCTCACCAGCCCAACTCAGAGAGCTGTCTGATTGGCTGCTACAGCTCAGAAGAAGGGAAGCTAAAGAGTTTCCCCAGACAGGTACTTGAAATGCATATTTGGGTCAGTTTAATAAGCAGTGTTCTTGTTTCTTTTCTCTTTTTGGAGACGTGTAGTCATTGAACATGTGAGTGTTTGCAAGCATTAGATGACGATAATCTGCTGGTTTAAAAACCAGTAAAATCTTTTAAAGATAGATATCATCATAGATTTTCTTGTAGAGAAGGAATTGACAACTCGCTACTAATGTTGGTTATCTTTATCCCCAATCTTTTTAGTCGGTCTATCATCCTCCCTGGAGGCCTGACCGTCCCCTCAGTTACCTTCCCCTCAGTGAGCTAGACAGTGGCTTAGGGTGTGGGCCAGACAGTCCACAACACAGGGTGGCACTCTCAGAAGCTGAGACAGATGCCATGTCATCACTGCCAGGTCACACCCCTTCCTCCCAAGGTTCCTCCTCATCCTCAGAGTCCCTGATCTCGTCTGAACCCAGCGACTCTGGCTTCCACAGCGTCAGCACCGGCGAGCACAGACGATTACACAAGATTCCTAGCAGCCACACTCACCGACAAGCTCACCACCTCCGCACAGGCCACTCCCCTCGAAAGCAGAGGGCACGCTGGGATTTGGAGTCTATCCCCGAGACAACACCAGTGACACACTCTGGGCCACCACAGGCATCCCGGTGCTCCGTGGGAAACAGCACGACTACAATGGTTCACTTCCACAGAGCTGAGAGAAGCCCCACTTTACCACGCCACCATTTCCCACCATCACCCTCTATTGGTAAGTAGAGCTGCAACAATGATTTCTAGACTGCAAACTGGTCTATAACCAGGCTCAACAGCTTTTGGTACGCATGTGCCGATCAAGCTCCTGTAGAGCCTGATAACAGAACAAAGAGATCATTGGACTATCTAACACTTTTGAAACATGCATAATAGCAGCTAGGCACAGAACTCCCAACTCTGAGCTATATGCTTTGGAAAACAGTTGCACAATTGCCTTTAATCTGCTTTAGATAAATAGATGCTAACTAGAACCAATTACACAACAAAGGTTAATGGGAGAGTCTTGGTTGTTGATTGTGTACAGGTAGCCGCACTGTGCCCTGCCAGCGGAGAGCATTGTGGTTGGAGCAGCAACAGCAGGGTCGAGGTGGAGAGATGGAGGCCCCAGGAAGGAGTCAAACAATAACTAATCTGAGTGAATGCCAACAGCGCCGGAGGGCCAGTCATCCCAACATAACTGAAACAAATGTTGTAAGAAACCTTCACCAGAACAGCCATAAAAGTCTAAGCAGTAACATGATGGGGCCGAGGAGCAGGGCCAGTTATCCTAGTCACTGTCATCCCACGAGTCATGTCAGTCTAGACCGAGTCAGCCTGATTAATCATCAATTTTTAAACCGAAGCAGAGAGGAGGACTCCTTATCTAAAAGCCCTGGATCTGCCTCCAGTGGACTCTCAGACTGGCGGGGCTTTCAGACACTCGGGAGTTGCGTGGAAAAACCCAAAAGTTCCTGTGGTCCTTTTTACAGCACACTGGGAGCTCCACAACGTAGCCCTCGGTCTCCAACATCTCCCCGCTCCAGGCTGTCCAACCAGAAGTCAGTTAGGAATCAGCTGCTCCGAGCTCGTGCTTACAGATTGGCCAGGGAGCGCAGTGAGGTCACAACAGATGAAGAGATGCGAGGAGACGGTTCGAAAGGAGGCGAGGATGAATGGGAGGATGGTCGGTGGGCAGGGAGATACTGGAGTCGAACAGAGAGAAGACGTCACATGGCATTGTCACGACAACACAGAGAGCGGAGAGGTGGAGTGGAAGAGCATTTGGGTGGGTGCCAGGGGGCGGCGTCATCTCAGATGGTGCTAGAGCTGAGCCACCAGAAGCAAAACCGGCTAAGGAACAGCAAGCTGCTTGATGATTGGACCACGGTGGAGGAGCTGTTGACACATGGGACCCGGGTGGAGAGCGACAGTCAGCTGTGTCCCAGTCCGTTGCTGTCAGTTACCACAGTTTGAACTAAAAACTTCTAGTTAGTTCGGCCCATAAAGGTCCATGTTTGTTACGGGTTCCACAAATGTCCTCTAGAAGCTGCAATGATCCAGAACAGACTAAATAGTCCAGGCTGTTCCTATGTATTCCGAGTATGATCCGGTCTAAACCATTAAGGTTAGCTTGGCATATTTCTAAAAGCTAATCTAGAAAAAGTTGATAAGTCAAGAAATCAAAAGCAGTAAGGATTCGCTTTCTAATTTATCACCATAAATTGTTTACATGATTTCCATCCATCCCCCAACATCCCCTCTTAACTCAAAAATCATTCTGAAATATCTCTTTATTTACAAGGAAAGTTTGCCAGGTTTTAACTTTACCTTGTTAAACTGATCTTTGGAGGCCCATAGAAATTTAAACTGAGCAATAGTTTACACCACACCAACAAAACATCCTTCCTTATTAAGTGAGTTCCTTTCTGAATCTTTGTGATGTTGGCATAATGGCAGGGCATTCTGTTCTGGCTGTGGACCAAAACCTTAACAGCATTTTAAGTCCAGACCATAAATAGTTAGACAAGGGGGATTTGGTTAGAATACTGCATTTTTTTGTCCTGTTTTGTAAGTATGGCTCTAGGAATTGCTGTGCCAAAGCTAGATGATAGCCCAGCTTTGCTTTCTGAAGCAGACCATTATGGTTGTTCCACTTGGTAATGGTATATGAAACTTTACTGAAAATGATTTAGGAAGTAAAATCATATACGACAAACACAGAGACAGAAGGGACAGAAAGGAAGAGATGGAGACATAAAAGAGTACACGAACAGAGAGAAAATAAAACAAAACAGCAGCATAAATAACGTGGAAGACAAATGGTAAGGGAGTCTGCTTAAGTCTAACTATTTAGTCCAGACCCTAAATAGTTAGATAAAAGGGATTTGGTTAGAAAACTGGGAAAAAAAGAAAAGAAATTCACCAGCACTGTAGAAATGTTTGACCTGATTTGAGTTCAAACTAAAATTAATGACAATAGCCAAATAAATCTGAGGCAATATGGCAAAGGTGTTTGACGAGCCTTACAAGTCTACTGAGAATCTTTACACAGCGGAGTGCCTGTGGCCGTCTTCACACAAGGCGTGTTTTCTGGTGGAAAAGTGACTCTGCCTCCTCTATCATGTTTGCACCATAAAATATCAGAGTTGACTCTCCAACATCCCAGGACTACTGGAAGACGGTAACTGGTCCGGGGAGGCATCTTTCTGATCCAATAGCCTCACCATCTTCTGGGAGGCTGATTCACCATAAAGCTTCAAATAATCTGTTGCTGGTCTATTTCTGTTTTTCTTTACTCAGTTTGTTCTCTCTCAAACAGAGCTGGTTTGCAAACATAAGGTATTACCAAGAGATTTCCCATCTCTGCAGGACTGTGCTTAACCCAGCTTTCCAGTGCTAGGTTATCATCTGCCTGATATTTACCAGGTTTGTGCAAAGCCCCCAAATATTTGAACTTTAGTTGAACATCTAACTTCACAATCACTAAAACAAGAGCAACAAGCAAAGGTTGGATCTATTAAGATTTGGTGCTTTTTTTCCTTCTGATTGAATGTGCCAACCTGTTCAGCTGAATTCATTTGTTGAGTGATACGGTCTTATAGTAGTGACTAATCAAACATAGTTATACTTTTTGAATTAACTACTATTCTCTGTTTGGTTTATGAATCAATACCAAATATGTTACAGATCAGCATCAGCTACTTCAGTCATTTCCACACAAACACCCATGAAGTCAATAGTATGAGATCAGATGGAAAAGAGAGTTTTGATTTGTGACACATTTATGGTCACCTGTTGGAACAACCCTGCCTTGCAGGGTACTGTAGGATCTGGCTGACCATAAGAGGTCATAATAATAAATTTTATTTGTAACGCACCTTATATTTCAAAGAAATCTCAAAGTGCTACAGAGACTAAAAAATAAAAAAATAAATTGTAGAGCTTACAGTAATACATCTTGCACCAAGTGGTACCAAAACAAACATTAAAACTAACAATTAAGAACAAAACTTACAGTTCTAAAAGGCCTGTTTAAAAAGATGAGTCTTAAGACCTTTTTTGAAGGCCTCCACACCTTGTGGGGCTCTCAGGGACTCTGGAAGGGCATTCCAGAGCCTTGGAGCTACTGCCTGAAAAGCCCTATCCGTTCATGGTTTTTGCTCAGGCTGTGTGCCATGGTGCTGAGCCAGGAGGGTAAGGCATGAGGACACAGGGCGTCTCTGAGACTCCCCTGAATCACTTCTACCAGAAGCTCAGTGAGGTCCACCAGGCTCCCAAACCATAATGCCAGGAAGGACACCACTTTGTCTCTCTAAGAGTACATTGGACTCTGTCTACTTTCCTCCTAACTAGCATGGAGCGGCACATCATGGTGTCTGTGGTAAATCAGACCTTCATTTGTTATCAGCCATGCCGGGTGTGCTCTAGTGTTAAGTGGAAGTGTACAGACCTGTGAACCTGCTGCCTGTCATCAAGACATGCTGTAAGATGATAGTTCAGGTCCAGAACCTGTCTCCAGATGTCACAGGGTTCCACTTGGCACAGGGCAATAATCCACCCATGGTGACACTTTCCAGGCTGGTATCCAACACAGAACACAGAACCTCTGGACCTCTGTATTGAGACCATTGTGGGTAGGTACTGGAGCTCAATGTAAGCCCACACTGTGAGACCCATCAAACTGCTTCAGCTGCAGGCTATTATTCAACATCTACAACGTATCGACTGGGTCTGCTGACACTGTCTCACTGTTCCCCTGATTGACTGTTGGTTGCTGCAGTTACTGCCTGAACATGTCACCCTACCATTTGTGATGTCAACACTACTACTACGGGTAAGATGGGGTAATCGCTTATGTCCCTATCACTAGTCTGCATGTGGACCAAGTTACATCAACTCAGTTTTATGGTGCTTAACTTTACTGGGCCCCGTCAGCACATGACATCAAACTCAGCAACCTGACTAGAATGATGTTAACCAGTCACAACAACTTGGCTGGGGAGAAGAAAGAGTATTGAAATGCTGAAGATATGTCCATCTCTTTTGAGGCAAAAGAAGCCCCAAGGGCCAAAAGAAGGTGCATTAAGGCTTTTACACATGGTGGTATATCTGATTCTGTTGCTTTTACTTCCCAAGTTTTATAAAACCCCTCAGTTGGCATATGGAGTGTCAGCAATCTGTACATATCAGCACTTGGTTCAAAACCAGATGTCAGCGGCAGATCCAACCAAATGCTCCTGCTCCTTTAAATGACAAACTGAACCTCTTATCCAGCCTTTTTCTGTGTGCTGACACGAAGGAACATTAGATCTGAGAATAGATCAGAACCTGAGCCCGTTCTGATTATGGGTAACACCGATGACAGATATTGATTTTGCTTCTCCTGCTCATACAGGCTGCTGCAGGCACCTCCAATTGTAGAAGTAAGATCTTTATCAGGGTTAAATCTTTTGATGTAACGTGTCATAAAATGAAACTGTTCAATGCAAGTTTGTTAACTATGAGCAAATGGATATTTATTTTCATATTTTCACAACTCTGGGTTGATCAAATCTGAGGTTAGAGCAAAAATGTTGAACAAAAATACATGTCAAGGTTTGTTTTTCTAACCTGTGTGTGTTGGTGTGTGTGACAGCGAACGAAACACAGTACAAAGTTTGATACAAAACTATCTGTAGTTTATAGCCAAAGATATTGTGTAAATGTGGTTTGTGGACAATCTACAAAAAATATATATACATACATACATATAAGATGAAAGAGTATATTTTATATTTATATTAGTTTGAAATATTTTCTGCTTTATTTTGCTTTATCATTGCATCAGCATCCTACTGGTCTGTAGAAGTTTGCCTAAACCACTGCTAATGAGCAAACATTTCAACGTCACTTTGAGGAATCATCAGTCATTATAGATTTCCTCAGAACCTTGGATCACCGCATCCATCCATCCATGTTAAATACCAGCTAACATTAGGACAAGTGAAAGGAGGGTATTGGGACTGTCAGTAGGGAAAGACTCCCAGCAAACTACAGGATGTGTGGTGGCCTTTAAATAGGTCATCACAGTGGGGCCGAACATTTGGGCGGTTTCTCCACAAGATTCTTGTTATTACATCACAGATACGTGTCCTATTAGATAAATCAAGAGACTCTTCCACTAGGCTGTACCATCATAAAGCCGCAAGGACGAAGCTCTCTAGGCTGCCGTTGGATTTAGAACGGTCAGGGGGCAACATCCCATAGGTGAGTCTTTGACAGTCTGGTTGGCCTTGTGGAGCCAAAGGATGTGCTTGGATATCATTATAAGTCCAGTCCTTTAGGTCCAATTTCCTGCACCTTGTAGATGTTTCTCTGCTTCAATGCACCTGATTCAAATTATCAGGCCATTACCAAACCTCTGGAGAACTGGACTGCTTGGTCAAAAGGTACCTCATCCATTTGACTGAGGTGTGGAAGCAGAGTCCCCTCTTCCTTCTTGGCTGTTGGTGTATGAGGACCACCCTCCACCCTCCCCTATCTGCCCTTGTACAGCTCTGTGTCTTGTCTTCTTAGTGAGCCTCTCTTTAAATATCTTCCCAAACTTCAAACTACATAATGTATCCGGTCAGCTGGTCTCTCAGTGCAATTGATCACATTTTTTCTACAGGTAGACAAGGGCAAACCCTCCTGTCCAGGTGGGATATCTTTCTTTGAATACACGATGGTTTCCTGGCAGAAGTAAAAAGTTGTGTGTCTGACGACAATATCTATCGAGGACGTAGAAGGCGCGTGCATGTAGTAGACTGTAGTAGATGTAGTACACTGCGGTTCCTGGACTCAGAGATAAAGTGGTATAATCTGGGAGAAAATTGTAAACTTGTAAGAGTGGCCATGAATTTGTTCAATTTGGATGTTGCCATGATGAGACCAGCAAAAACTCTGAAGGTTGGCAGGAAAATTAAAAGCCAGCCTAACCCAAACAATTTGTTTCTATTTAAAATTCGGTTCCCAGAGAAAGCCTTGAGAGGCCTCATCAATGCAACTCTCCCAGGATGAAATATAATAAGAGGCTCTGCCCTCTGCCACCCTCCGTCCCCTGAAGACATCTGTGAAGCTTTGTTGGTCAGCTAAGGAACTGTTACATCTGTCACGGACATTGACCCAACTTCATGAACTTACTTTCTACACACATATGCACACATACTGATGCTCAGATATGATTCATGCTCCTCTCATTCTCTTTAGACTTAGACAAACTTTATAGTTATTTTGTATGCACATGGTGCAGTCACAACAAATTTTTATTTCATATAGCTTACGACAATGAATGAGATTGCAACTGGAATTAAATAGCAGTGCAATACAATATAAAAATAAAAGTGCAGCAGTGATAAGAATGTTGACTGTGAAAAACTAACAACAGCACAAGATGGTCTCAATTATACCTGGATTAAGGGATTATGTGCAAAGTAATAGTGCCGAAATATAGGTAGAAAAGTTGTTGTTTTGATTTGTACAGTAGTGTGAATGGAATATTGAAGTTCATCAACATTGACAGTGCAAATAATGGTGCAGAATGTCCCAAAAATCTCCCCAGGTTCAGATCTCTGTATGTGGATAATGGGGGTGGGAAGGGCCATTGACGTTGTTACGGGCTTAGGACATGCAGCTCTGGAGGGAAGAGGGGTCTCGATGTTAGAAAGTGACATAAAACAGTGAGTAATGTTCCAGTCCAGCAGAAAACCTCCTAGTCTGAATAGCTAACATGCTAGCTGTTATTATAGGCCAAGAACAATATGTCCGCCATCCTGGCATCCTTCCAGCAGTAATGATGCAGCGCTCATTTGATAAACACAAAATAGCTGTAGACATCTAAACTTTATAAGCCTCAAAGGTAAGTCTGGTGATTCAGTAAATAATAATACCAGTGGTGGTAGATGAAGTCAGGGATGTCAGACAGATGGCAGTCTGGAACTGGTGAAAACAAGCTAGCAGGAAAATTGTAGGGTTTCTGCCCTCCAATAAGAGAACCAATTGCGATGTTCAAACATCATATCTAAATGTTGGACATATTTAGACAATTCTGGCTTGGCAGATTCTCCCAACAGCTCCTTTTTTTATTACATCTGTGTTGTAAACATATCACTATTATTACGGCGCACACAGGTTATTTTATGCCGTCCAGCATTGTGGCGTAAACAGGCAGTGGTCTCATGACTGCTCGTCCTCTATATTTTGTCTCAGCACACACCTCTCCAACCTTTTACATATCTGTTAAAGGCAGCCAAACCAAACCAGATGTGTGTGACGCAGCAAACTGCAACTGCCCTTCTGTGATTGTGCCTTAAATCAGCAGGACAGTGCTGCTTTGGTCTCAAACACCATTTGTGATTCATGTCACAACTATAGACCTAAATAATTCAACCATTAAGGAGCCTCTGAGCTACCAACGCCCTTGGCAGCTCAGAGGCATTATTGGAGGTTAAGTACAACCTCCAATAATGTACAGACTGGGGGCCTTGCTACATTTCTACAGCCTAATCAATGGGAACCTATCCAGGGAAATGCTTCAAAGACTAAAACTGCTCTTCCTTGGTTACCTCACATTTAGTGTCCCCCCACCCCAAATTCAGGCTGGGATACAGAACATCTGGACCTTAACAAAAGGCGTAGCTCAGTCCCCCTGCTGTCCTTTATTCATATCAGCCTGTCCTGTCCACATCTAATCAAAGATGAGCAGTTCAGGTGGTTGAAAAAACTAATCTGAAAAATTAGCTAGAGTATCATTCGATGGGATCTGATGATCTCGTACTCAAAATCTGGATTGTGACCGAAAGAACGAGATCCCGGATAGAAGCGGCTGAAATGAACTTTCTTTCCAGGGGCTCTCCCTTAGTGATAGAGTGAGGGGCTTGGTCATTCGGGAGAGGCCGCTTCTCCTTCACATCCAAAGGAGTCCGTTGAAGTGAATCAGGCATCTTTTCAGATGCCACCCTGGACGCCTCCAGGACGACCCAGGCACGTCCCCTCGGGAGGAGGCCCAGAGGACGACTCAGGACATGCTGGAGGGACTATGTCTCTTGGCTGGCCTGGGAGCGCCTTGGGCTTCCCCCAGCAGAGCTGGAGGAGGTGTCTGTGGAGAGTGAAGTCTGGGCGTCTCTGCTGAGACCGCTGCCCACACAACCTGTTCCCAGATGAAGCGGAAGACGACCAGTACGAGATCATCAGATGTTAGAATCTGTATTAAAAAACAAAACAAACTGTCCCAGTTTCAACCTCAGAATCCAGCATGGCCGACTGTAACGTCAAAACCTTTGACGATGGCAAAATAAGCCATTTATCTAGACATTAATCTGGACCTCAGTCAGCAGCAGAGATGATGACAGCTTGTATTGCTAACAGCATGCTAGTGAACATGGTCAACGAGCACAGATTTAGGTAGATCACAGATCAAATAGATATGCTAGGTTTGACACATGCCAGGCTAGCCCTGCCTTATGCCACCCTGACACCCACCATATTCTCAGCTAACTGGATGCATAACTCCTTCCACACCAAAGAGATTCTGAAAAAGGAAAATTGTGTTTATCGGTGTATGTAAAGGTGATTGGATAAATTTGAGATAGAGCTAACTTTAATGATATGTGTTTGTTCTACTCATGTGGCAAGGTGCACACTATAGAGGGCCCCGGGCAGGTTTTGATCCCAAGACTCCCAGGTGAAAGTCACACGCGTCAACCCGTCAGCCAAAGGGATATCCCCTTGGCCAAGTAGCCAAGGCGCATCACCTGTTGGAGGCATAGAGACAGGACCCCACACTGTCACACTCAGTTTAGCGTGAAGATATACTGGAGTAAAACCAGCTGTGTCTTTAATTCTGGTGATGGTTTTACATCTCCTTGTGTGTCCCCAGTGGGACCCCTTAAACTACGGCTGCATGAACATTTCTTTCTGGGTTAATTTGAGGCAGATTTTTTATTCAAGCAGCCATAAATCAGCCTTATTTCTTAATCAGGAAGACTCATCAATCGCTTCTATATTCTAATATTCTGATTAGACCTATCATAATAACCATGAAGGTTCATGTTCTTCCTTTTTCTGTTAATGTGATTGAGTAATAGACAGAGGTCTGGTGCTTCAGGAAGAAAGGCAGTCATTGACCAACTAGTAATGAAACATGGCGGCATACAGCTTCTTGTTTCTGTCTGTGTTTTTTTTTTTCCATTTCCAGCTGTCACTGTGAAGCTGAAAAATAAGGTTTTTGTCACTTCAAGGCTTGTGGGTTGGAAGATGTTTATAGAAGTTTGATGGACAATACACCACAGCGTTTGTACAGGAACTTCAATAAACTGTACAGCTTAACTGTGGACTGTGAGTCTGGATTCTGTGGAAAAGCCTCATTAAGTTTCTGCTGTAAATCAATGACTTTTTCTAAATTCTGTTTCACTGCATGAAAGCTAGGCTTCGAAATTAGGAATTTCAGCATTTTAAGATAAGGGCTTTCTAACACCAACATCAAAACAGTCCTGCGGGGTCTCAGGAGCACCAACCACAGCTCTTCTGATCCTACCTGAGAATCAAATCAAAATCAAATCAAATTTTATTTGTATAGCACATTTCAGCATCAAGGCATTTCAAAGTGCTTTACATAA